>PVMI01024528.1:0-12070 GCA_008528875.1 Aulacorthum solani
TTTTAAACCATTATTACATTTTAATTTGTTTTACTTAATATATTTTTTATTTCATATCTCTGTAATATTTTTCGGATTATTTTGCTAAAATCTAAATTCACCTAATCAAACAATATGGAATATGATATACTCAAAAGGATTCAAATGGGAAATGAAGAATTTATTCAAGTCAAGAATACTCTCAAAGAAGCTAAAAGTCCAGCAATACATTACTTCAATAAGATCTATGGTACCTATTGTAAGGAGCACAATGTTTGACTGTGGCGAAAAACTGAGAAGTCAAAACTCCCGAGGGTTTTTGAAAGTAAAATATTAAAAAGGATATATGGGTCATGCCGTGACCCATAAATTGGGGAATTGCGTAAAAAACCATCATAATGATGAGCTGTGTGACTAGTAAACTCACTGGATATAGTAAATGAGATAAAAAGAAAAATACTGGAATAGGAAGGTCACGTGTGGGTCAAACCTTAAGCCATGATAAAGACGTTTCTACAAGAGATTTCAAGACGGAAAAGACCTTTGGAAAGACTCCGAATGCGATGAGATTATAGTGCACAATAAGAGACGCGTAGCACCTAACCCGGATGATGATTGGCATATGTTGGCGTACATTTGTGATGGATGGGGACAGTTATGTCAAAGCCTCAAAGGGGTGTAAAAAGAAAATTGCCAAAATACTCAATAATATATAGTTTTGGATATAAAATTTAAAATGTCATTTAAGAAAAAAAAAAAATTTTAAATAAAAACGATAAAAAAAATTCAAAAATATGTGGTTTTACTAAAGTTACATTAAATCATGCATAAAAAATATTTTCAAATAAGTTAAAACTTTTCAAATTAATTAATGTAGATTCTTAAAATTATCACCCTAGATATGCTACAGTTGTATGGAATTACAACATGAAAATGAAGAAATACTCTTGAGATAATATTAAATTGATAGACAAAACAAATAGGTACCCACATAATAATTGAATATTATGTAAAGTTCAATAGAATAATTATGTAATTTACATATTTAATTTGCAATACAGCTGTTTAGAAGTATGGATAATGTTTTTAATTCCATATTGTTACCATAAATTATCATGCAGACAGCTGTTAATTTCAATAAAATAATTGCAACTATATTTTGTAATTAATACTAAGTATCTGTGCTATACGCATTACGCTGCATGCCTCGACCTTCAAATTTATGATCAAACTGATTCTATATAAATTTCAACTTATTTATTTGACATTACTTTATTCGTCCTGTTAACTTTTATGTTAAGTTATTGCTTGTTTTTAATATTATGAAAACCACCTCAATTTATTCTTCTTATTGCATCGAAGATGTTAGACAACTTATATCTATACGTATACATGTCATAAAATTGTTTTATTATGTTTTAATTTCATATGTTTAAATTTGCATTTATAATAATATTGATATGTAGGCGTGACGAGTTCAAGATGAGAGTGGGAAATAATAGTTATAACTTTTGATAATAAGTAGGTCGGAGGCAGATTGCGTTAAATTTGATTTTCATATTATACGTTTGGAGTGCTTGAAAACGGAAGTCACATAGCTGAAAAAAGCGAGATTATAATCAGTGTGAAAGATCAAAACATCAGGTATAAAGGTGTGCATAATTGGGTCATATACTCATATGTGCATGCAAATTTATATAATATATAATACTAAGTGAGCAATAATAAACTGTAGATGTATATGACATTTATTATGTATGCATATACTAATTTTGTAATAAAAATAATTTAAAATTAGGAATATCACTTTGTTTTTATGGACACGTTTTATTATTATATTTTTGTCATTTATAATTTAAAATTAAAAAAGATGGGCAAGTGGGTACTGCTCTGCTGTACAGCAGGGTGTCGTGTGCGTCACTGTACTGGATGTATTAAAGTTATATTCAATGATATAAAATCATTATATACGATAAACGATTCTGAGAAGAGACCTCGGTCTATCTGCCTTTATAACAATAATATTTTTATGTTACAAAAAATAATTAAAATCTATATTTTTTGTTTAAATATCTAACTTTACCAAATTTGAACTTAAAATATCTATTAAAAAGACTGTATTTATATAATTTTTTGATATTTTGGTAACACTGTAAAATACTTATGAAGGACCTTTTTTTGAATTTTCAATCGCTATAAATATTGAATATTCTTACAATTTTAACTAGGTACAAAATAATTTTCAAATTTTCGTAATTTTGATGAAATTTGATCAACAACTTCTGAGGAACCTTGTACAAAATATTCAAGGTTTTTTATCGACAATTTTATAAAAACTAATAAAAATCGAAAATTTCTTAGGCCTATAAATAAAATATTAATAGCTCAAAAAGAGTTAAAATATTTTTAAAACTGCACGTCGCACATAAACATTTAATATAATCATTAGGTGAACATATTTTTAAGTATCTACTTAACCTTTACACGTCAACTATCTATTTTTATCTCTCGATTGCATTAACTAGATTCACTTTCCGACCAAAAAATTTACTGAAGTTATATTGAAGCATTATTTTGATTACTTATCGCGTATGTACACACTGCATGGACTAAAAAAAACACCCACAGCATTGTAAACCAATAGATTTATCTCTCCGCTCAGAATCTAAAATATAAAAGTATGCCGTTCGTCATTTATAGTGTATGTTCTGAAGAAGTTCCCCCAGCCATAAATGACAGTTTTGGATTAACCTCTGAAATTAAAAATATTATACTATTGTAATATATAATGAATAATGAACAATATTATATGTCTACCTATAATTTTCAATAGTCAATTCCAATGTTTCAATTTCCATATTTTTTTTTCAATTATGAAACTCTTTATAATATTTATGTGTATGCTCGCTACGAATCTCCAGGGGTATATTATAACTGCAGTTATATTGTATGAATAGCAAAAGCAATCAATGCAAGTGTAATTAAAATTTCAAAAAATATATCAAGTCATATTTATTTTGTTGGATTAAAAGAACCGCTACTATATATTCTACATATCATTATAATAATATGTAGCACTGTTCGAATTATATTACCAATACCATATAGCATATGCAATTATACATTGTAGGTACCTATATTTATATTATATTATGCTTAGGTACAACCGCGGCCACCCGTGGACCTCTGCACTATTTCTCTGGCGTTATCAATCCAATATCATTATCGAAAACCGCATGTGTACATAATAATATGCGTTCACAAAAGAGCGAATGTATGATGGGCGATTTGTTTTTATTATTATTATTGTTATTTCTCTATTCTTTACATACATACATGTTGGAACCGATTGACTTGACCCGCACACTCAAGTGTGTGTGAATAAACAATCATCTCACCGCCAAATGGGTTCATCGTCCTCGAGTCAGTTCACATATCATAGCATGTCATAATTTTTGTCGGCTAGTTATTTGAGGTACGCTTCTTATTCCGATAGATCGATATATTTTTTTGCTCCCGTTCCGAACTCATAGTAGTATACACATTGATAGAACTGCGACTTGAAAGTAATTCAGTTGCTCTAAAACATTTTTAGATTTCAAGCGGAGTGGTATGAATTTTACAATAATATGTTTGTTTAAAAAAAAATTGCTTGTGTCATCTGTCATCTTCTTTTAGAGCAGTAATAGTGAACAATTACATTTAATGTGTTTAGTCCGATTTTAAGCTATTTATAGTTTAAACATATATCATAGTTGTTTACTAGTAACTAATATAAAAAACGAATAAAATATACCATTTTCACACAGTTCTATAGTACTTGTTGTTGATTTTATAAGTTAATAAAAATAATATCTGATTTTAGAATGATATCTGATATTGTTATAATATATCTATAATATTTACTAATAGAGAAATAAATTAGTTTTTCTAGTATCTAATATAAGTAAACTACAAAAACATATCCTTAGAAATGGAGGTTGGCTGACAAACTGTCTTCGCTCAGAATTGTTTTTCGTATGTAGTGATTTGTTATTAATACCAAATTTAACTCATTTATTACTGCGCTTTTATTCAAATTTGAATTTTTAATACGTATTTTTATGGTTTACACATATATTATTTATACCTATATGATCAAAATACGAATTTCACAAATTAAATTGAAACTCATATACTCGTATATATATAATATAATATTTAAATTTATATTCTAGTTAAAGAGTTTGTATAGGTGGAAAATTACATAATAATATGTTGAAATATATTATGCTCAACGTGTCGTTTAAATATTTTTTATTGCAAAAATAATTAAAGTAAATGAATCCTGTGTATAAAATTATGATTATTATTGAGTGTCGTTATTTTAGTTTCGATCGAATTATTCGGTTTTATGCATTATGCAGCTGTGTATGACGCACTCGTTTTAAAAATTCGATCCACATGTAAATATTAGTACATGATATGTGTACATAAAATGAGATCAGCATGTTAAAGATTTAAATGATTTTATATCGTCATCAATAAACAATTTCAATGCGTTTATTGGATTATTAGTACATTTTTGATAATTTACAAAAATTACAAATCATGTTTGGTGTTCTCCAAACTCCGCATGGTTTTCTGCTGGTAACAAAATAAGTAAATGGACATAGCCAGACATTTGATTATTATATTTGTACCAGAATTTTGTCAAAATCTGATCTATACTATAGTAAGTAAACTTGGGTATCCAATAAAATAATAGTTTTTTATGTATACTTACATAATTTATATGATGTACAATTTTATTAACAATTTTAACTGTTATGGGTATAGTAATATGTTTCAAGCTCAACCAATATTTTTTAAGGTTCTCACTCTAGAGTCGAGATAATTTGAATTTACAGACAATTAAGGTCTAGATTTTTTTACACGTGTATTAAAGTTTCCTGTTAGAAATCTTGTCCATAAGTTATTATTACGAGTAAAATGTACGGCGCATAGGATATGTTAAATCGCAACGACACAAAATCGATTGCGAAACTTTTTTATCACACAGCACCGAGGCTGCAAAAAACACGAAACTGGTAAATTGCCAAGAAACACCAGTTAACTTAACTTTGATTACAAAATCGATATACTATTAAGAAACATGGTGTATTGAATTAAGGATTGAGATGTTAACAATATTGTAATTGCATTAACTTTGCGCTTCTATGACATTCCGGTTTTGTTTTACCTTCATATATATGGCGTCCGATGTCAGTTTTCGCAGGTATTTATTATCGTGTACGAAATAAATTATCGAGACATTATAACTTCATTAATATGTGTTTTAATAAATTATGTTTTTCTAATAAAAAACATTATTTAATAATATAACAACTATTAATTATAGGTGTACATTTTTTGGATAAGTTAAAAAAAAACCTTAGAACACAGAAACGTTTACTCTGCCGGTGTCTAGGTCAACTAATTGACGAGCATCCACTTATTGTGACAATATACTAATATAATATACTTGTTTTTATGGTGTCTTATAAATATTATGTGTACTATTTTGACGTGTGTGGCTACTGCACGTTATAGTTACCAGTAAGTTTTTCTCGATAGCTCAGGTTTTAATTACTCATTACGACTAAACGTAAAATAATGCTCCTCCTTCCGTCCTGAGACATAATACATAATATTACTATATGTACCTGCATTTATGGCATAGTCTCGAACATCCGTCCGTTTGGTTCAAATGCAATATACAATAATATGTGACTGGGGTTTTATATTAGGGCTACTTAAGCTCTTCCATACTAAAATACAATGTATCTTTACAGAATATGACTGCTAGTTTTTTTCATTATGTGTGTGTGTGTGTGTGTGCGTGTGTGTCATGTCTTTCGTTGTTGCTGGTTAGTAGTTACCCATTGACTATACTGTCTCCGGCATTCCTGTACCACTGCGTCGGTGAAATGTAATTGAAAAACGAATCTGAAACACAAATACAAAATGGTAACTCGTTTAACATTGATCGTTTATTTTTATTAGTACTATTCTATACCTATATAATTCACAGCCAAAGCATTTTTATAGTGCCTATTATACTTAGTAGTCTTAAAATATACAGTTTAAAGTTTAACCGTGACAATAAAAGGCCATATATATTAATATGTATAGGTACACTATTACTTTGTACTATTTATTTTTTATTATATTATAGCGTATTAACTAATATTATATAGCTGCTGTAGTAAATAATAATAGGTAGTAATAGTTTCATACAATGAGTAAATACATTAAATAAACTTGCCACACAAATTAGTTGTACGAATATTATGTTTTTACATTAATATAGTATAGGTCAGTATATGAACAATTCATAATATTTTAAAAAACATTATTGAGTTATGCAAAACTTAAAAAAAAGTATTGACTATGTTTTATTATTTCAATCACTCGTTTTAAACTTAAAATATATTTTTGCGAGAATCATTGCATGATAATATTTGAATACTCGTACATAATATATGTTAATGTTTGATAATAAATATAATAATATATGTATGTTTATATGTGCAATAAACTATGATTTTAATACACTAAATTTTTATTTATTATTGATTTTAAAATTATAGATGTGTGTAAAATCAAACATTTACAATGAGTAACTGATTAAATAATTCATTTTTATTCTATTTATTTGAATTTATACTATTCGGCTTTTGTTACAGAAATGTATGACAAACTGAAAAAAAAAAATTAAAAATATTGATTAGAACACAAGTTTTTCATTTGTCGTATTATCTTTCTGTTACACCCTATATGTATGAAATATAACAGGTTAATTATAGAGTATGATAACATTATACTAATTACAAAGAAAACTGTATGTGTGCTTGGTAGGAGTGATTAATTGTTATAGGCTATCTCCTATCGACATCATTCTAGTTTTATTAGATAAACGAATAAATAAACGGATAAAATGAATAGAATGAACAAAACAAGTATAATTTCATCTATTGGTGAATTTTTCACAAAATGTGTTCAATACATTAATGGATAAAATGAACCTCGTAATTCGAATATTCTTCTACTAATCTAAAAAGAAAATATATACTTTATAAAATGTATTAATAATTTCTTTTAAAGATACTTATCATATTTATCAGTTAAGACTCTTCAAACGTAGCCACTCATCAGCGCTGCTAAGAAACGCTGCTGAGGTGGTTTCGTGTGAAGGAGCCCTTAATCAAAACTCATAGGTATAAAAACGGGAATTGATAATAATAGTATAAAATATTTATTGTAAATAGATACTCTATTGTAATATACAATTACAATGTAAATTTTAAGTTCAATATATTTTATTTAGAGATGAGAAACACTCGGAATGGGCTATTACCTATTTACTTAAAAATGTACAATATATTATGTATTTTTTTTATATCGTCAATTTTCTTTAATTAGTTTTTGCAAAATTTAGTGTGTTTATACATCTTTCGTTATTGTGTCACACGACGAAATAGTAAAGAGTAATGACAAACTAGTTACACGTTATTTATTTTTACGGTCCTCAGAACACTTTACAATATTTTCAACATTGATAGCCTGGTGCTGGTCATGTGAGTACACTAATAATAATAGTATATACTTCACTCACCTTCATTTTTTAAACGCCATCGTTTTATTCGACCACAATAAGATAACTAGTCCTTTTACTGTGCCACAATAACATACATAACGCGGTAAAGGTAATTAGCACGCTGGCGTTCCGCTCCTTAAGTACACGCAATTATCCTAATTTTATAATACAGTGAAATCAGTGTCTCAGTCTTACCCACTTGTTGCCAAATCATAATTATAGAACAGCGCGAAATATAGGATGTGTAAAGTCTCATTATTAGGCACGCAAATGTTTTCCCATAGAGTTTTACACGAGCTGTAATAAATACGAAAAAATATGTATTCAATACGTTATATTATATGTATTACGTATGAAAAACAACGCCGTGCATTTGCGGCGTCGTTTGTACACACATAAAATGTAAATAATAACTTCCGGTGTTTTTTTTTTTTTGTTATCCCTAAAAATAAAAACGTGTGAACTTTGAGATTTGAGAGTGCCGCGATGTAGACCTTTAGTAATATTATTTTTATTATTATTTTTTTTCATAAATGTAAAATACCTACTTGGCAAACGCATTGCCAAAGACAATTTTCCATGGAAAACATTTGTTTAAATTTATATATAAAATATACCTGTACCGTTAAATCCGCGGTCTGTACGTTATTTTTAGTACTCATTATATGGGAGAACCGTGTTACTTAACCGATATAGGATTAGACAACCATCACCGCCGAACTGGCGATATTATAATATTATTGTTACCAATTCGGAAGTGTCTGCAGGAAGAAGAAAATATAATAATATTCAATGCGCTTGATTGAGATTCGACGATGTTTGACCTGTCGTTCCTTTCTAGGCTCCCGACTTCCGAGTGTATAATATATTATAATGTACAGTTTTCGTGTATCGCCTTCGCTTTGCACGAGGCTCGTCCGTCACCGCAGTGTATTGTTATGAGAGTATCGAATGATTTGATGTTTCTTTTCAGCGTTTACCTAGCCTAACGGTATTTAGATAGGCACCTACAGCATAGTTATACATTCCCTCGGGACTGAATTTGACACCATTATCTCCAATCTATTAATTTTGCGTGTGCATAACTGCACATGCGATATTGATTCAAACGTCGTAGTATTGTACCCTAGATAGGTACTTGTATATTTACCAATATGAGTTCCAATAGATTGACTTGAATATTATTATAATATCGTTTAACAATGAATGTCTGATATTAAAAGTAACACTATGATATGACTTGAATGATATCGTATGACGTTTCATATTTATTTTAACTATAAATATTTTTTTTTTGTTTTTTGAAAACATTAGAAAATAAATTGGAACCAGACTCGGGAATAATAGTATCATGTAATTATATCTTGTTTTTTTTTTTTAGAGATGGCAGAGAAGGTGGTTCGTGCTGTTCGACGACGGAGAACTGATTTATTCGCTGGACGAACACGTGAGTGTTTCTATACTTAAACGTATCTCATATAGGCCACAAAACGTGTGAGCTCATTGCAAGTTTTTATTTATAATGGTTTCCATATGGTCTGCGACAGCTGGAGAAATTGTTGGCATTGTCCGGGGCTTTATATACATAAATATATTAAATGTAGAGTATTTATAGACACACTGTCGTTCGTGTTACAAGCCCTGCATCAATAAGTACCCGCGATCCACGCATCTATAAGTCTATATGGTCCAACTTTAAGATGTTTTGTTCACTTTTTGGAAGTAAAAAAAATCTGATCATTTAATTATCCAATTAATCTGAAAACCCGAAATAAAAAATGATTAACTTAAGTACCTATTTGGAACTTATAAAAGCTAGGTAATTAATATTTCTAGTGAATCAATCTTACAGAAATTGTTATCCCTTTTCATAATCTAAATAATATCATTAATACGATGAAATTAAATGGGTATACTATAAAATAAATGTGTTTCACATGCCTGATGTCTTACAAGATTGTAGTCTAATGGTACTTAACATAGTTCTCATTTTTTCAATACTAATTGGTATTAAATTCAGATGTATTATAATATAGTGATTAGTCATTGTTTAATTACTAGTCTATTACAATAGAGTTTTATATTATTTCCTCTACATTTTTCTAACATCTAACGTGTTTGTACAAGGCTTGTTGTACAGCGCCTATACTGTTTACTTATTCAAAAGTAATTGAATTTTAATTTCATAGAAAGGAAAATAATTAAATTCTAGAAACTGTATTGCATTTGTATTATTTTAACACTAATTAAAAACCATTCTCGTCGACACAGTCATAAAGAAAAAAAAAATGTTACATTATTAACGAAAAAAATTATACATAGATACCTACATAAATTGTAATTACAGTAGGTAGTTAAAATTATGTGGTTAAAAACGCGTATATATTATGTTAAAAATTAATCAATCGTGGTTACTGGTTGCAGTTGGCCTTGTTGCAGTCTGAATAACGTCGGTACGTCAATATGACATCCGATCTCATATATAGGTATAATGTATATAATAATACATGAATATACAGCCACCCATACAGGAAATTTAAAATAAAAATGGCGTAGTTCACATTTTATACGATATACTACCGGTGTCTATTTTAAGTGCATTATTCTGTGATCACGGCCGTCGCGATCAGAATTCAGGATAATATTCCTAATTATTAAATAATAATGAAATATTGACCAAACGTTTTCCGTGCAGAGGTGCCTGCATTCTGAGCAGAGTACAGAAATATATATATATATATATATAATACCTGTATAACGTAATCGTATTATTGTACTGCGGACATCCGTGCAGCAATCGATTATATAGGTATTATTGTGGTCGCGGCGACGGGGAGGCTAATCGATTCGAAACGCGTATAATAATATATTATATTACACAAATCTTTGACGTATAGATCCCTGTATTGTGCCCTATCAGCACACATACAGCCGTACATCACTTGGTATTTCATGTAGATCTCCTCGTGCACTCCGAAAGGCGTTCAATGTCGAATAATAAAAAAATACCCCTATCGATGATAAAACGCAACTCGTAACCGCGGTGTCGTGTTCTGTACGCGCGTTTTATAATAACAAGTGAGGGTGAACGCTGCAGCAGTTGTCAGCAGGAATGCGCGTCGCGTCGTCGATCGTTCGCCAATAATATAATATAATTGTGTCGAATCCACTGGGCCCGTGATCGACGGTGGTGCAGCTTGATCATCGTCTCGCCGCCCTCTCTGCACGATTAATCTGAATCGCTACATAATCTCGCACCGCATCTACCCCATCGGCTGCTCGGCGGTCGTCGCCGCCGTCCATCGCTTACCCGAAAAACGTATCTTCGTCGTCGTCGTCGTCGTCGTCGTCAATG
Organism: Aulacorthum solani; assembly: GCA_008528875.1. Lineage (NCBI taxonomy): Eukaryota > Metazoa > Arthropoda > Insecta > Hemiptera > Aphididae > Aulacorthum > Aulacorthum solani. The sequence continues at coordinate 10,953 of PVMI01024528.1, forward strand.
CGGTTGGATACATATTATTATTACTATTATCCGTACACACATCGGATAATATAATAATATTATTATACAAACATTCACCTGGCCCGATGGAGGTCGTATCCCAAGGTCATCTACCTTGTGTGCCGCGCGTCGTCGTATATGTACGCGCACTAACTCCTCGTCGTCGGCCCGGGCCCCGACCGCATTCCCTCACACATATGCGTGTCTGTGTGCACGTGTGCGTGTGTGTGTGCGTGTGTGTGTGTGTGTGATGAGATGTGCCGCCACATACGTCTCTCGTTTGCGCCCGCCGCCGCCGCGTTGTGCGTAGTCCGAACGTGTAACAGCAGACGAATCTGGATAATGTACGTAGTGTGCCTATATAGTTCGAAGTTCGACGGCAAGAGAAACAATATTCGAATTGTTGAGAATTTCATTTTTAGACGATGTCTCGCCTTGTACTGCTCCGTCACAAACGTGTACAGCGTATGTGACCTATCGAGCTTGCGTTTGTGCAGCAGAACCAATTTCGTGTTGCTAGCTTTAATAATATTAGAGTGAATTTACCTGTTGTCAATCTCAAGGACACTATCTGTGCTTGTGTGTCACGGTTGTTTATGATATTTTGATTTTCAAGCGAGTTACGACGCATATATAAGTGTGTAGAATATTACGATTTAAAAATGCTTATTTATATCTTGAAACACTGATGTACAAACAAAGATAATGTTCTTAGGTACCTTAAATTTGATAACAGGTCAATTCACTTTGATATTAAAACTTGTAGTTAGTACAGTCAACATTTTATTATAGTTGATTCTGCCGAATTACAATGTTCTATGACTTGCCTACAATTTGCCTACTGCACTTGGCGGGTACGACGATTTTTTAACATAGATGTTTTTATACCATCGATTATAATATAGGTATGGTCGAAATGTTCGTTTCATTATAATGCATTTTTCTATTTTGTTGATGCCATTATCCTGTAGAGTTCAACAATGTATATATTATTTTCGATTAGTGGATATTGTAAAAAAATGATAGATAGGTATTGTTTATCAATTGTCATTTGGGTTATCGTTGGCTATTAAAGGAAAAGCATCTTCTTGTACGAATATACTATGATACACTTGAAT
>PVMI01024544.1:0-32331 GCA_008528875.1 Aulacorthum solani
ACCCACTTCGTGCATCAGGGTAAAAACTGGTATCTCTGGGCGCAGAAAGATCCATTGATTCCCGGCAACTCTAACCTCTATCTGGCTGAGTTGCTTAATCCCTGGACGCTGAAAGGCACGCCGGTGATGCTGAGCCGGCCAGAATATGAGTGGGAGTGCGCAGGCTTTAGCGTTAATGAAGGACCGGCGGTTATTCGTCACGGGGATCGGCTGTTTGTGACCTACTCTGCCAGCGCCACCGATGAGAATTACTGTCTGGGGATACTGTCGATTGCTGCTGATGCCGATCCGCTTGATGTTGCCGCCTGGCAGAAATCTGCACGGCCGGTATTTGTCTCCAGCTGGGACAACCATCAGTATGGACCGGGTCACAACAGTTTTACCCAGGATGAGGCGGGACGCGACGTGCTGGTATACCACGCGCGTAACTACACTGAAATTGAAGGCGATCCGTTATGGGATCCGAACCGCCATACCCGACTGAAATATTTCAGCTGGCGGGAAGATGGCACGCCTGATTTCGGCGTGCCGCCTGCCGATTACACCAGCGTGCCGTAAATCGTCAGCAACGCGACAGCGACCACCAGTACCAGTGAGGTACGTTTCGCTAACGCCACGGCAACCCGTGGCGTTTCGACTTTATCGGTGTGCGGATCGCGTGACAGTGAGAACTGCGCCAGGGTCGTCAGCACCTGATACTGAGAACGATGCCGATCGGTCAGCGAAGCAAACCAGGCGGGCAGCGCTTTCTCGCCATGACCCAGCAGGGCGTAAGCCACACCCGCCAGCCGCGCCGGGATCCAGTCGAGAAGATGCAGAATGGCATCCACGCCAGATTGTGAACGCGCCATCGGTGTTCCATGCTTTGCCAGCCAGCCTTGCCAGGCCCGCAGAAAAGCGTAACCCACCAGCAGCACCGGCCCCCACGGACCGCCTACCACCAGCCAGAACATTGGCGCAAGGTAGAAACGGAAGTTTATCCAGATCAGGGCATTCTGCAGCTCACGCAGGAACTCGCGCTCGCTGCATTCCACCGGCACGCCATGAATCAGCGTCAGTTCAGCCGCCATCGCCTGATGCGCAGCGTCGTCATCATGACTGGCCGCTTTCAGGTAGCTGTGGTAGTGCTGTCGCACCGAACCGGCACCGATACAGAGCAGTCCGGCAACAATCCAGAAGAGCAGTTGCAGCACGCCAAACAGCAGCCCTTTCAGACTCCAGATCACCAGCGCGGTCAGCGCCATCGCCAGCACGGTCATCAGCAGGGTACGCATCATTGAGAAATGGTGGCGCTGGCGAAAGATCGGCTCCAGCCGGTGTTCGAGCTGCCAGTGCTCGCCCAGTTTAAACAGGCGCTCCCAGCCTAAAACCAACAACAAGGTAAACAACGTCATACTGACTCCGCAAAAATCAGGATTTTTGCTGCGTTAACAGCTGTTTGTAGTAGTCCCAGTCAAAAGCAGGTCCGGGATCGGTTTTGCGTACCGGTGCGATGTCACTGTGCCCCGTGATACGTGCCGGCGTTAACGGATAGTGTTGCAGCAGTAATTGCGTCACCTGCTGCAAGGCCCGATATTGCGCCTCGCTATAAGGCTCACTGTCTGTCCCTTCCAGTTCGATGCCTATGGAGAAATCGTTGCAGTTCTCACGTCCTTCGAACTGCGAAATGCCTGCATGCCAGGCGCGTTTATCAAAGGGGACATACTGCACGATCTCCCCGTCACGGCGAATCAGGCAGTGTGCCGCCACTTTCAGCGCGGCGATATCCGCAAAATAGGGATGGGCATCGGGCGGTAAGGTGCCGGTGAACAGTTTATCGATCCATGGCCCGCCAAATTCACCGGGTGGCAGGCTGATATTGTGGATCACCAGCAGTGAAGGTGCCTCATTATCAGGGCGTTCGTTGCAATGCGGCGACGGCACATGACGCACGCGGGTCAGCCAGCCCTGTTTGATTTTCATAGCGGTTTTCCTTATTTCACCTGGCTGAGAATAGCATGAATAATAAAGGATTCTTGCTTCTTAGTGTGCCGGTCTGATGACATTCACGCACTGCGTGTTAAGGATACTAAACAAAATGCTATCTGTTGCTGGAACCGAATGGCGGTTCAGGCTATTGTGACCGCCTCTGTCATTCCCCTTTCAGGAGTAAAACGCCTATGTCATCCCGTGGTTATGATCCCGACAGCCGTCGTCAGGCGCTGATTAAACGCATTGAAAGTGACATTCCGGATAGCGTTGCGCTGGCGTTAAAAGAGGATCTCGGGGGCGAGATCGACGCTGACCGCGATATCACCGCGCAGCTGTTACCCGCCGATACCCAGGCCGATGCGCAGGTCATCACCCGCGAAGCCGGTGTTTTCTGTGGTAAACGCTGGGTTGAAGAGGTGTTCATTCAGCTCGGCTCACACGCGACCCTGATCTGGCATGTCGAAGATGGTGATCAGATCGAGGCTGACCAGCTGCTGTTTGAAATCGAGGGGCCTGCCCGGCTGCTGCTGACCGCCGAGCGAACGGCGCTTAATTTTGTGCAGACGCTCTCAGGCGTTGCTACCGAAGTCAGCCGCTATGTCGCGCTGCTGGCGGGAAGCCAGACGCAACTGCTGGACACGCGTAAAACCCTTCCCGGACTGCGGACTGCGCTGAAATATGCCGTGTTGTGCGGCGGTGGCAGCAACCATCGGCTGGGCCTCTCTGACGCTTATCTCATCAAAGAGAACCATATTATTGCCAGCGGTTCGATTCGGCAGGCAGTGGAAAGAGCGCAATGGTTGCAGCCCGATGTGCCGGTTGAAGTTGAGGTGGAATCGCTGGAGGAGTTACGTCAGGCGCTAGAAGCGGAAGCCGATATCGTGATGCTGGATAACTTCAGCCTGGAAGCGATGCGTGCCGCCGTCGAACTTAATCAGGGTCGGGCGTTGCTGGAGGTCTCCGGTAACGTCACCGAAACTACCCTGCCACAGATCGCCCTGACCGGCGTGGACTATGTTTCGGTTGGCGCGCTAACCAAACATGTGCGGGCGCTGGATCTCTCGATGCGCTTTAAACAAAAATAGCCTGCCTCGCCGTCACTCAACACGGCGATTTTGCGACCCTGCTTCCGGCGCAGTTTCGACTGCGCTGTAAGTCTGAAATCTGTTCACATCACGCTTTCCAGTTTGCCCATCTCTGCCTGTCTTTTACTGCCCCCGATTTTTAACCTGTCGCCTTCTTAATACGGAGACGATGTGATGAATTATCAACGTGGATTTACGCTGGTTGAACTGATGATTGTGGTGGGTATTGTGGCAATCTTAAGTGCCATCGGCCTGCCCGCTTATCAAAATTATCTGCAGCGTGCTGCCCTTACCGACATGCTGCAAACCATGGTGCCCTATAAAACCGCTGTTGAGCTTTGCGCCATGGAGCGCGGCGGCCCGACGCAGTGCCAGGCCGGAGAAGCGGGTATTCCTGCTGCCAGGGGATCGCGCTATGTCTCGGGACTGAGCGTGACCAACGGGGTCATTACGCTGACCGGCCAGGAGAGCCTGAATGGCCTGAGTGTTGAAATGCTGCCGCTCTGGGACAGCAACGAGGGCGGCATCAGCTGGCAACGCAGTTGCACCAGCAGCAACAATAGCCTGCGTGACAATTGCCTGCAGCAGTTCCGCTTTGCGGATAAAGGAGCCAGCGATGAGCAAGCCTGATGAGGCGATCGCGGCATTATGTCAGCGCTATCGCGCCCTGGTTTTGCACCATGATGCCAGCCAGCTGCGTGTTGCCGTCGCGGAGAGCGTGCCGCCAGGGCTGGCTGAAGCCCTCCATTTTGCCAGCCAGTGTCAGATTGAGATTGAATGCTGGCCGCAGGCCCGGCTCGACCAGCTTCAGCACGCTGACACACCGCTGGTGGCGCGCGAAGAGGCACCAGCAGAATCAGCGATCGAAGCGACACAGCTGATCCTGCGTCAGGCGCTGGAGCGTCGCGCCTCCGATGTACATATCGAACCCGGCCGTGATGGCCTGCGTGTACGTCTGCGTATCGATGGTGTATTGCACCCTCTATCTTCCCTGCCCGCCACCCAGCCTGCTGCGCTGCTGGCGCGACTGAAGATCCTCGGCGGACTGGATATCGCCGAACGCCGGTTACCGCAGGATGGTCAGTTCAGTCTGGAGATCGCCGGTAAACCTGCCTCTTTTCGCCTGGCGACCTTACCCATCTACGGTGGTGAGAAAGCGGTGGTCCGTCTGTTGCAGAGTGAAAGCGCGGCGCTGTCGCTGGATAAGCTCGGCTTACCCGCCGCGCAGTTGCGCCTGTTCTGCGCCGCGCTGGCGCAGCCGCAGGGGCTGATTCTGGTCACCGGGCCTACCGGCAGCGGCAAGACGTTTACGCTCTATAGCGGACTCAGTGCCCTGAATACGCCGGAAAAAAATCTGTGCAGCGTTGAAGATCCGATTGAGATCCCCCTGCCCGGCATTAACCAGACGCAGATCCATGCTAAAAACGGCCTCGATTTTAACCGCGTGCTGCGGGCGCTGCTGAGACAGGATCCGGACGTGATCATGGTAGGAGAGATCCGCGATGCTGAAACGGCGGAGATTGCGGTTAAAGCGGCACAGACCGGGCATCTGGTGCTGTCGACGCTGCACACCAACTCCACCGCCGAGACCCTGACCCGGCTACGACAGATGGGTATTCCCGGTTATCTTCTGGGGTCGGCGCTGAAACTGATTGTTGCTCAGCGTCTGGTTCGACGTCTCTGTCCGCATTGCCGTCAGCCCGCTCAGGCGGTGGCGCACTATCCTGCGGAACTCTGGCCCGGTACCTTGCAAACCTGGCGAGCTCCCGGCTGCGACCACTGTTTTTCCGGCTATTTTGGCCGGCTGGCGCTGTTTGAACTGCTGCCGATCAATGCCAGGCTGCAAAATGCGATCGCCGCCGAAATGCCGCTGGAGAATTTGCTCAGCCTGGCGAAACAGCAGGGATTACGCACCCTGCTGGTGTCCGGCCTTGAGGCAGTAAGCCGGGGCGATACCTCGCTGGAAGAGATGCAACGGGTGATTGGGCTGGACGATGGCTGATGCGTCTTTATTTCGCTGGCAGGCGGTCGATAGCCAGGGCCAGTTAGTCAGTGGCCAGCTACTGGCTATCGACAGTGATAACCTGCTGCTGATGCTGGCGCAGCGCGATCTTCTGCCGGTGAGCTGGAAGCGAGAAAAAGTGTGGCGTCAGAGGGAGTGGAAGTGGCAGCACAAAACCGATCTGATTCGTCAGCTGGCAACCCTGCTCAAAGCGGGACTGCCGCTGGCAGAGAGTCTGGCTTTGCTGGCTGAGGGCCATCCGCATGCAGGCTGGCGTGCTCTGATGCTCGCCCTGCATCATCGGGTACTCAGCGGTGCCCCTTTTTCTCAGGCTTTACGCGAATGGCCGCAGATTTTTCCGGCACTCTATCCGGCCCTGATGGAGGTGGGCGAACTGACCGGTCAGCTGGATACCTGTTGCAGTGAGCTGGCCCGGCAGCAGATCCGGCAACAGCAGTTATGGCATCAGGTGACGAAGGCGCTGCGTTATCCTCTGTTCATTCTGCTGGTGGCGATTGCGGTCACCTGCGGCATGCTGCTGTTCGTTCTGCCAGAGTTCGTTGCCGTCTATGACTCCTTTGATGCCCCTCTGCCCGCCTTTACGGCAGCGGTAATGCAGTTATCTGCCGCGCTTCAGGAGTGGGGAGCGGTGTTAGCCATCAGCGTATCGCTGATGCTGGCAGCCTGGCATCAGTTACGACGACGCTCTGCGGGCTGGCAGCGCCGTGAGCAGGCGATTTTCCTGCGCATCCCGCTGCTTTCCGGGTTATGGCGTGGCACGCAGCTGACGCAGATCTACACCATTCTGAATCTGACACAGCGCGCCGGGTTAACTTTGCTACAGGGACTGGCTGCCGTTGAAGTGACGCTCTCATCATTGCTATGGCGGGAAGCAATGGCCGGACTACAGCAGCACATTGCTCAGGGGAATCCTCTGCATCAGGCGCTGATGTATCATCCGCTGTTCACACCATTATGCGGTCAGCTGGTTCGCGTCGGCGAAGAGGCGGGCGCGCTGGATTTAATGCTGGCTCGTCTGGCGGAATGGCATGAGGCAGAAACCCGTGAGCGCGCTGACACACTGGCTGCTTCGCTGGAACCGATGATGATGGTGGTGATTGGCGGCATTGTCGGCACGCTGGTGATTGCGATGTATCTGCCAGTGTTCGGGCTGGGTGATGCGATGCATTAAGGGGCGCAGGCTGCGCCCCGGATGACTATCGGTTGAAAACGCGGTTTTCCTGTTCATTAACCCGGATAAAGGTGGTGCGCTTGGTCAGCTCTTTCAGCCGCTCCGCGCCCACGTAGGTGCAGGCGGAACGCAGTCCACCCAGAATATCGCGCGCGGTGTCAGCTACCGGGCCACGCAATGGCAGCTTCACCGTTTTACCTTCTGCTGCGCGATATTGCGCCACACCGCCAACGTGACGCTTCATCGCCGATTCGGAACTCATGCCGTAAAACAGCATAAAGCTTTCGCCATTCTCTTCGACCACCTGCCCTTCACACTCATCATGTGCCGCCAGCATACCACCCAGCATCACGAAGTCGGCACCGCCGCCAAACGCTTTAGCAATATCGCCAGGCACTGAACAGCCGCCATCACTGACAATCTGTCCGCTTAAGCCATGCGCCGCATCGGCACATTCAATGACAGCGGAAAGCTGCGGATAGCCCACGCCGGTTTTCACCCGGGTTGTACAGACCGAACCCGGGCCAATGCCGACTTTGACGATATCCGCGCCAGAGAGAATCAGCTCTTCCACCATTTCGCCCGTTACCACGTTACCGGCACAGATGGTTTTAGCCGGGAAGGTTTCACGGGCGCGCTGCAGAAAATCAACAAAATGCTGAGAGTAACCGTTGGCCACGTCGATGCAGATAAACTGCAGATCGTCTGACAGCGCCATAATCGCGACCAGTTTATTGAGATCGGCCTCCGAGGTGCCGGTTGAAACCATCACATGTTTCAATACCGTCGCGGGGACGCGCTGAATAAACGCGCGCCACTCATCTACGCTGTAATGCTTATGGACTGCTGTAAGGATATTGAAGCTGGCCAGCGCCTCAGCCATTGAAAATGTGCCGACGGTATCCATGTTGGCGGCGATAATCGGTACGCCGCTCCAGCTCAGGCCCGAATGTCTGAAGGTAAAGCTGCGTTCCAGCTCAACCTGTGAGCGACTTTGCAGCGTGGAGCGTTTGGGGCGGATTAAGACATCTTTAAAGCCCAGTTTTAAATCTTCTTCAATACGCATAAACAGTGTCCTGGTAAGTGGCAATGAATCGTCGTTCACGAAGTAAGCACAGCTCCAGTGACGTTATGATACGCGCCTCTCGCTGCGCGACAAGACTGCGAATTTCACTTTATTTACGCTACAATCCGTTAAATTTAATTGTGGTTTATCGGTGTGATCTGACGCGCATTTTTGCGTTTTTTATACAGATCATTACCCTGAAGCCCTGTCGAAAAGAGAAGTCAGGTGAGAAACATGCCCTATATCGTCGCGCTTACAGGGGGGATCGGCAGTGGTAAAAGTACGATTGCCCAGGCATTCGCAGCGTCTGGCGTGGAAATTATTGATGCTGACCTGATAGCACGTGAAGTTGTCGAACCCGGCACACCCGCTTTGCAGGCCATTCAGGCGCGCTATGGCACGTCGATAGTGACTGATGAGGGGAAGCTTGATCGTAGCCGGCTTCGCGACATTATTTTTCAGCAGCCGGAAGAAAAAAGCTGGTTAAACGCGCTGCTGCATCCACTGATTAATGCCCGGACGCGTCAATTGATCGCCGAAGCCACCACACCTTATGTGCTCTGGGTGGTGCCGCTACTGGTGGAAAATCAGTTACAGCACCAGGCTGATCGGGTACTGGTGGTGGATGTTGATGAGGCAACGCAGTTAGCGCGCACCCGGCAGCGCGATCATCTTTCCGTCGCGCAGGCGAAACGCATTCTTGCCGCACAGGCGACGCGCCAGCAGCGCCTCGCCTGTGCCGATGACATTATTGATAACAGTGGCGAGCCCGATGACGCCTTGCCGCAGGTTGCCGAACTCCATCAGCGCTATCTCAGGCTGGCGGCAACGAAACAGGATTAATACCATGAGCACACCCGTTCTGTTTGAACACCCACTGAATGAAAAAATGCGAACCTGGTTACGGGTTGAGTTTTTGATCAATCAGTTAGATGAAATTGTCCCACTGGATAAAACCGTTAATGCGCTGACCTTTTTTCGCCTGATTAGCGAGCTGCTCGATATTTTTGAGCGGGGCGATATGCGTACTGAATTGTTAAAAGAGCTGGAGCGTCAGCAGCAAAAGTTACGTGCATGGGCTGATGTGCCAGGTGTTGATATGACGCTGGTTAATGCCCTGCGCGATAAACTCAAAATTCAGTCGACGCAGTTAATGAATGCCCCACGTATGGGCCAGCAACTCCGCGAGGACCGTCTGATTGCCCTGGTGCGGCAGCGCCTGAGCATCCCTGGTGGATGCTGCAGCTTTGATTTGCCGGGCCTGCACATCTGGCTCCATCTGCCACAGGAAGCACGCGATGCGCAGGTCGAAGCCTGGATACAGACGCTGGAGCCACTGCATCATGCGCTGGCGATGGTACTGGATTTGATCCGCCAGTCCGGCGCGTTTCATGTGCAGACCAGCCTTAATGGTTTTTATCAGGATAATGCCGAAGGCGCCGATCTGCTGCGACTGCAGTTGTCGCTGGAGGATGCGCTCTATCCACAGGTGTCCGGACATAAAAGCCGCTACGCCATTCGTTTTATGCCGCTTGATAGTGAGCGTGGTGAAGTTCCGGCCCGCCTTAATTTTCAACTGGCCTGTTGTTAGAGGTAAAAATGCAGCAAGAAGTGATGACCGTTGCCTGTCCGCAGTGCGGCAAAGATGTGATCTGGGATGAACTCAGCCCGTGGCGCCCCTTTTGCAGTAAGCGCTGCCAGCTCATTGATTTAGGTGAGTGGGCCGCAGAAGAGAAACGCATTCCCAGCCGCGACGATATGAACGACAGTGACAACTGGAGTGAAGAAGATCGCTGACAGCCGAACCGGATGGGGCGCGCTGCCCCATCCGCTCAGAGTTCGCCGGCGATCAGACGCGCAATCAGCTGATGATTCGCGGGCGGAAACTCCTCCGCGACCAACGCATGCTGATCAACCCAACGCTGCGGCTGACCCTCTTTGCCCCACGGCTCTCCTTTCCACCCTTCAACCAGAAAGAAATGCAACGTCACGCGCAGATCGTCATAACTGTGGTCTGCATGACCAATCGGGCGTGCCTCGGTGACCTCAATCCCGGTCTCTTCCTGAAGTTCCCTTATCAATCCCTGTTCGGCGCTTTCGCCCGCTTCAATTTTACCGCCAGGAAACTCCCACTTGTTCGCCATGTAAGAGGTCGCCGCGCGCTGGGCAAGGAAAATTTGTTTACTGGCATTGCGAATGATGCCAACTGCAACCTGCAGGTGCTTCATGGAGACTATCCGGTAGTAATGGGTGAATGAAGCCTGATTTTAGAGCATGCCGTAGCGGATGTTAACCGCTTTAGCTCAGCGGAGTCGCTGTTGCCTGGGTGGCAGAGACCATAAAAAAAGGAGCCAGCGGCTCCTTTTTTATTAGCATTCAGTCTCAGGCGATGCGGCCATGACACTGCTTGTACTTTTTACCGGAACCACATGGGCAGGGATCGTTGCGGCCGACTTTGCGTTCACCACTCTGCTCCGCCACAGGCTCTGCGGCTGCCAGCAGATCCTCTTCAACATGGCTCAGCTGCTGTTGCTGTGCCAGACGTTCAGCTTCTTCGCGACGTTGTTGCTCCATCGCTTCAACTTCTTCTGGCATGCGCACCTGCACTTTGCTCAGTGTACTGATCACTTCATATTTCAGTGATTCAAGCATCGCAGCAAACATGGCAAAGGATTCACGTTTGTACTCCTGCTTCGGATCTTTCTGCGCATAGCCGCGCAGATGGATGCCCTGACGCAGATAGTCCATCGCTGCCAGATGCTCTTTCCACAGCGAATCCAGCGTCTGAAGCATCACGCCTTTTTCGAAGTTGCGCATCATCTCTGCGCCAACGATCTCTTCTTTCTCAGCGTAGCTTTCCATAGCATGGGTCATGATGCGCTCACGCAGCACTTCTTCATGCAGATCGGGCTCTTTATCCAGCCACTCTGCAATCGGCAGGTTCAGATCGAAGTCAGTGCGCAGACGCTCTTCCAGGCCTGGCACGTCCCACATCTCCTCCAGCGACTGCGGCGGAATGTAAGTATCGATGGTGACTTTGTAGACGTCGTGGCGAATACTGTTGATGGTTTCGCTAACGTCAGACACATCCAGCAGCTCATTACGCTGACTGTAGATGGCACGACGCTGGTCATTAGCCACATCATCATATTCCAGCAGCTGCTTACGAATATCGAAGTTACGGCTTTCAACTTTGCGCTGGGCATTGGCAATCGCTTTGGTGACCCACGGATGCTCAATCGCTTCGCCTGGCTTCATGCCCAATTTACGCATCATATTCGAGACGCGGTCTGAGGCAAAAATACGCATCAGCGCATCTTCCATCGACAGGTAGAAGCGAGAAGAACCGGCGTCACCCTGACGACCTGCACGACCACGCAGCTGGTTGTCGATACGACGCGATTCGTGACGCTCAGTACCGACGATGTGTAAACCACCTGACGCCAGAACCGCATCATGACGAATCTGCCATGCCGCTTTAATTTCTTCGATTTGCGCTTCAGTTGGCTCTTCCAGTTCGGCCACTTCAGCGTGCCAGCTGCCGCCCAGCATAATATCTGTACCACGTCCGGCCATGTTGGTGGCGATAGTGACCGCACCCGGCTGACCGGCCTGCGCCACGATATCCGCTTCGCGGGCGTGGAATTTGGCGTTCAGAACGTTATGTTTGATACCGGCACGGGTCAGTTCGTTAGAGACCACTTCTGATTTCTCAATCGAGATGGTTCCCACCAGCACCGGCTGACCATTGGCGGTGCGCTCACGGATATCTTCGATAATGGCATCGATCTTCTCTTTCTCGGTCATGTAGACCAGGTCAGCCAGATCTTTACGCACCATCGGACGGTTGGTCGGCACGACAATGGTGTCGAGCTTATAAATGGAGCTGAATTCAAATGCTTCGGTATCAGCGGTACCGGTCATACCGGCCAGCTTCTCGTAAATACGGAAGTAGTTCTGGAAGGTGATAGAGGCCAGCGTCTGGTTCTCGTTCTGGATCTCAACGCCTTCTTTCGCTTCAATCGCCTGATGCAGACCATCAGACCAGCGACGACCCTGCATGGTACGGCCGGTGTGTTCATCAACAATCACCACTTCGCCATCTTTCACGATGTAATCCACATCGCGGGTAAAGAGTGCGTGCGCACGCAGCGCCGCGGTGACGTGGTGCATCAGCATGATATTGGTCGGAGAGTAGAGTGACTCGCCCGCTTCCATGATGCCCTGGCTGACCAGCAGCTCTTCCACTTTGACCAGACCGCGCTCAGACATGTGAGCCTGACGCGCTTTTTCATCGACCCAGAAGTCGCCTTCACCCTGATGGGTTTCGGTATCTTCTTTATCCTGGCGAACCAGATGAGGGATGATCTTGTTCACTTTGGTGTAAAGCTCAGAACTGTCTTCCGCCGGACCAGAGATGATCAGCGGTGTACGCGCTTCATCGATCAGGATGGAGTCGACCTCATCCACCAGCGCATAGTGCAGTTTACGCTGTACACGCTCTTCCGGGCTGAAAGCCATGTTGTCGCGCAGGTAGTCAAAGCCATATTCGTTGTTGGTGCCATAGGTGATGTCTGCTGCGTAAGCTTCACGCTTTGCCACCGCCGGCAGGCCCGACATGTTGATACCAATGGTTAAACCCAGGAACTCAAACAGCGGACGGTTGTTTTCCGCATCACGCTGTGCCAGATAGTCGTTGACGGTAACCACGTGAACGCCTTTGCCGGACAGCGCGTTCAGATAGGCTGGCAGCGTTGCGGTCAGCGTTTTACCTTCACCGGTTCGCATCTCAGCAATGCAGCGATCGTTCAGCACCATGCCGCCGATCAGCTGCACGTCGAAGTGACGCATCCCGAACACGCGTTTACTCGCTTCACGCACGGTTGCGAACGCTTCCGGGATCAGGCTTTCCAGCGATTCACCTTTTTTCAGGCGTTCGCGGAACAGATCAGTTTTCGCTTTCAGTTCATCATCAGAGAGCTTCTCAAAATCGGGCTCCATCTTATTGATGACGTCCACCACTTTACGCATACGACGCAGGGTACGATCGTTACTGCTACCAAAAACCTTGGTTAATATTTTGCTTAACATAGTAAATATATTCTCAATTCAGCCGGAGCATTCCGGACTGCGAAATCTTAACAGAGTGAATAAAACCAAAAATATTAGCAGAACAATCGGGCAGGTCCGGCGCGAATGCCATGCACGCTGGCATGCCACTCTACCCATGAACGGGTAACGGCCGTGAAAAGAGGCGGCGTAGAGATCTGCTGCGGTGCAGTGTGCAGCGCAGAATGTGATGTCAGTAAACTATGCAGTGAGTCGATCAGCGCCAGCTTTTGTGCCGCCAGCGGTAATGTCTGTTGCTCCGCCTGCGCCTGGGGCGCCAGCGTGAAAGAGAGATGACGAATAACGGTACGGATGGCGTGCTGATGCCAGTAATCCACGCTGAAGCTCGGGCGTCGGGATGCTTCCTGCAGCCGGATCAGGTGATCAAAGCGTGTGGCATTGCCAAGAAAGAGACTGCTGGCCGGAGATTCAGACGACGCGTTGAGTTCGGAGCTTTGCGCACAGGCTGGCAGGCCAAAGCTGGCCGCTACCATCCCTAACAGGAGATGAGGCCAGAAGTAGCGTCTACCTAATTGTCGCCAGCGCAGAAGAATCCCGATCACAACCTTTCCATCGCGCATGCTCTGTTGCGCTCTTGTTTTCTGGTACCCGCCGCGAGCCGCAACGGATTTCGGCCTGTAAAAGCGCCACAGATAGTATCATTAATGTGGGGCATCCACACCTGGGATTAAAGTGATGGCGAGAGAAAACACGTGTGATTGTTCAGCAAATCAGCAGAACAGACAACGCTTTGCGAGCGAGGTCGCAGTCATCAGGCGTGTGATAAGAGGCAATAAAAAACGGCTGGCGCCGCTGACCGGAGAGGGTGTCAGCATAACCAGCCGTTTCACGTTCCGGGGTAATTAAGCCAGAACCAGATTCGGTGCTTTGAATGCCAGCGGCAGTTCAGCTTCGTCTTCGAAGGTTGCCCATTCCCAGGCTTCCTGCTTAGCCAGAACCGCTTGCAGCAGCTTGTTGTTCAGCGCGTGGCCCGATTTGAACGCAGTGAATGCGCCAATGATGTTGTGACCACACATAAACAAGTCGCCAATCGCGTCCAGCATTTTGTGACGCACAAACTCGTCCTCAAAACGCAGGCCTTCTTCATTCAGTACGCGGAAATCATCCAGACCTATCGCACAATCTAAGCTACCGCCCAGGCACAGGCCTTTAGACTGCAGATATTCGATTTCACGCATAAAGCCAAATGTACGCGCCCGGCTGATTTGACGAACAAAGGCGTCAGCAGAGAAGTTCATCGCATAACGCTGTGAGCTGGAATCGATAGCCGGGTGTTTGAAGTCGATGGTGAAATCAAGCGAGAAGCCGTTAAACGGTTTGATCTCGGCCCATTTGTCACCCTCTTCCACACGCACGGTCTGCTTAACACGCACAAATTTCTTCGCGCTGTTGAGCTGCTCGATGCCCGCATCCATCAGCAGATAGATAAACGGTGCTGCGCTGCCATCCATGATCGGGATTTCTGGCGCATCGACTTCAACAATAATGTTGTCGATACCCAGACCCGCCAGGGCGGCATTGAGGTGTTCAACCGTTGAAATACGCACGCCTTCATCATTCACCAGGCAGGTACTCAGCATGGTGTCGCGCACGTATTTTGCATCAGCCGGAAAATCTACCGGTGGATTCAAGTCGGTGCGACGATAGATGACCCCGGTATTAGCCGACGCAGGGCGTAATGTCAGGGTGACTTTTTTGCCGGTATGTAAACCGACACCAGTCGCCTGAACAATACGTTTTAATGTCCTTTGTTTGATCATCGTATTATCTCGCAATATCACCTGTCCGACCGCCAGTATACTTTACCAGCGGACAGAGACTTTAGCACAAAGAGCGGAGAATCCCAATTATAGGGTTAATCCTAATCGGCCTGCTTACGTAAAAAGGCCGGAATATCAAGATAGTCGGGCTCTTTGTTCGACTGCGCAGCCTGGTCGTTAACGACTTTGGCAGCAGGTTTCTGCTCCTGCGGCAGCGGTGACATACCGTGCTGCTGATAGCGATGATCCATCACTGGCTGACTGGCTGGCTTGTTGGTTACCAGGGTGATTTCAGGACGCTTGTCCATGCCGATACCGGTTGCCACCACGGTGACGCGCAGTTCGTCATTCATTTCCGGATCCAGTGAGGTACCGATCACGACGGTCGCGTTGTCAGAGGCGAAGGCGCGGATAGTGTTACCCACGGTCTCGAACTCATCCAGACGCAGGTCGAAGCCCGCCGTAATGTTGACCAGCACGCCACGCGCACCAGAAAGGTCGATATCTTCCAGCAGTGGGCTGGAGATCGCCATTTCAGCCGCTTCTTCCGCACGATCTTCACCGCACGCGACGCCTGAACCCATCATCGCATAGCCCATTTCGGACATGACGGTACGCACGTCAGCAAAGTCGACGTTCATCAGGCCAGGACGGGTAATCAGCTCAGCGATACCCTGAACGGCGCCTTTCAGCACGTCATTAGCTGCACCAAACGCATCCAGCAGAGAGATACCACGGCCCAGCACTTTCAGCAGCTTGTCGTTTGGAATGGTGATCAGTGAATCGACATGCTTAGAGAGTTCGGCGATCCCCTGCTCGGCAAACGCCATGCGCTTTTTGCCTTCGAAGTTGAACGGCTTGGTGACAACCGCCACCGTCAGGATACCCAGCTCCTTAGCCACTTCAGCCACGACAGGCGCTGCACCGGTACCGGTACCGCCGCCCATACCTGCTGCGATGAAGACCATGTCTGCCCCTTCCAGCGCAGAACGCAGTGCTTCGCGATCTTCTTCTGCAGAGTTACGGCCCACTTCCGGGTTCGCACCCGCACCCAGACCTTTGGTAATGTTATTACCGATCTGAATGGTCTGGCCGACAGCTGTTTTACGCAGCGCTTGCGCGTCGGTATTCACAGCAAAGAATTCCACACCTTCGATACGCTCGCGTACCATGTGCTCTACGGCGTTACCGCCGCCGCCACCGACGCCGATGACTTTAATCACCGCGTCGTTGGTTAATTCCATAGGTTCAAACATGATTTCTCTCCGTTATGTGCCTGTCGCCTGGAGATCACTAAAGAAAACAGCATGATCCCCTTTCACAAAAATTAAAACTCTTTTTTTAACCAACTGTTAATACGCTTGAACCAGTTACCTACTGAGACCCGTTTTTCGGTCTCTGCATCACCGTTCATGTGCGACTCTTTGCCGTAATGCAACAGTCCCACGGCAGTGGAGTAGTACGATTCCTGCGCATAGTCAGTCAGGCCGGTAATATTCAGCGGCTGTCCGATACGCACCTGCGTATGGAATACGCGTTGCGCACAGGCCGCCAGTCCTTCGATTTGCGCTGCACCACCGGTCAGGACAATGCCTGCGGCTAAGTGATGCTTCACGCCCTGCTGACGCAGTTGTTCCTGTAACTGCAGAATCTCGTCATTGACCAGATTCAAAAGTTCGGTGTAACGCGGCTCAATCACTTCAGCCAGCGTCTGACGTTGCAGGCTACGTGGTGGACGTCCGCCCACACTCGGCACCTCAACGTTCTCATCTTTGCCGACAATCGAGCCCAGCGCGCAACCATGGCGCACTTTGATCGCCTCAGCATCCGTTGGTGGTGTGCCAAACGCATAGGCGATGTCGCTGGTAACGACGTTGCCTGCATACGGAATAACCTTAGTGTGCCGTAAAGCGCCGCCGGTATATACGGCTATGTCCATTGTACCGCCACCAATATCGACAACACACACGCCCAGCTCACGTTCGTCTTCAGTCAGAACGGCAAAACTGGAGGCGAGACCGGCAAAAATCAGCTGATCCACTTTCAGCCCGCAACGTTCAACGGCTTTAACGATGTTCTTCGCCATGTCGTTGTGGCAGGTGATCAGATGCACTTTCGCCTGCATACGCACGCCGGAAAGCCCGACCGGATTTTTAATCCCTTCCTGATAGTCGATGGCGTACTCCTGAGGAATGACGTGCAGGATGCGATGCTCGTCACGTACTCTCACCGATTTGGCGGTATGTACGACGTTCTCTACATCATCCTGAGTCACTTCCTCTTCGGAAATCGGAACCATCCCGATTTCGTTCTGACAACTAATATGTTTGCCCGATAAAGCAAGGTAGACGGAGGAGATCTGGCAATCTGCCATCAGCTCAGCCTGATCGATGGCGCGCTGAACGCATTTCACCACCGACTCAAGGTCGTTTACGCCACCTTTATCCATACCGCGGGAAGGGCAGCTGCCCACCCCAATAATGTTGACCATACCATCGGGCAGAACTTCCCCAACCAGGGCGGCAACCTTCGCAGTGCCGATTTCGAGTCCAACTACCAGTTTTCTGTCCGTTGCCTTGATCATTGTTGTTTAGCCTGTGCCTGGTTCTGTTGCTGATTACTGTCCTGTGGCTCCATCACGATCGGTGTCCAGCCAACAGAAGCGCCAGAGTCGTATCGTAAATCCACGTAGCTGATACGTTTGCTCTCGTTCTGACCTTGCTGTTGCAGCACCGGGTAGAGCTCAATAAAGCGATTCAGTCGTTTCATGGTGTCGCTGCGGCCCAGTTCGATACGAACATCGTCGCTGGTGACCAGCTGCCATGAACGCCGCGCCGTCATCGACGCCACCTTCAGAGTAAACTTCCGGGCTTTCAGCACATCATCCATGCTGTGATAGCCCGCCAGGACCTCTTTCTCACTCCCTTCCGGCCCGTACAACATCGGCATTGTCTCTTTGCCGACATGACTGGCGGGTACGCTGAAGGAGACACCCTCAGCATCCACCATGTGCAAATCGTTCCAGCGCGCCACCGGTGTGTACTCCACAAGGTGGATCTTCAGTTCGTCCGGCCACTGCTTGCGTACGCTGACCTGCTTAATCCAGGGCAGCCGCTCAATCTGCTGCTGCAGGATGTCCACATCCTGAGACATAAACGTACCAGGCGGACCCAGCGACAAAATCGCCTGACGAATATCATCGTGTGTGGTGTAGTGCGTCTGTCCTGTCACCACCAGTTTTGACAATGGCAGCCGGGACGCATCGTTCATCCACTTCAGTACCACCAGCCCGCCGGCAACCATAATCCCGATGACGATCAGCAGAAAAATAATGCCGAACAGTCGGGCACCGTTACTGCGCCCGGTGCGAATACGCTCCTGCGGTTCACGGTTTCGAACTCTCATCGCCGCCTGTGACATATCAGTCGGCCAGCTCCAGAATATGGGCAACCAGCTGCGGGAAGCTCATGCCCGCCTGTTTCGCTGCCATAGGCACCAGGCTGTGGCTGGTCATGCCCGGTGAGGTATTGGCTTCCAGTAACTGAAAGCGCCCTTCCCCGTCGGTCATCACATCAACCCGTCCCCAACCGCGACATCCCAGCGCACGCCAGGCCGCCAGTACCAGCTGCTGTAATTCCGCTTCACGTTCAGCGCTTAAATCGGCCGGACAGACGTACTGAGTATCGTCAGAAATGTATTTAGCTTCATAGTCATAGAACTCGCTGGCGCTCTTTATTTCAATCGAGGGCAGAATACGATCGCCCACAATCGCGACGGTATACTCCGCGCCGCTAAGAAACGCCTCGACCAGCACGTCATTGTCATGCTTAAACGCCATGTCCATTGCCGCCGGCAGCGCGCTCAGATCGTTAACCCGACTGATGCCCACGCTGGAGCCTTCACAGGCTGGCTTGACGAACAACGGCAGGCCAAGTGCCGCAATTGCCGCGTTGTTTTCTGCGTCCAGACCGGCATCAAACTGCTGACGCGTCAGCCAGACAAACTTTCCTGACGGTAAACCACGTCCCTGCCACAGCAGCTTGGTGCGCAGCTTATCCATAGTCACGGCCGATGCCATCACGCCGCTGCCGGTGTACGGCAGTTGCAGGAACTCCAGCACCGCCTGCAGCGTGCCATCTTCTCCGCCCCGGCCATGCAGCGCGATAAAGGCTTTGGTAAAGCCCTGCTCTTTCAGCGTCAGCACAGAGACATCACGGGTATCGATGCCATGCGCATCAATGCCCATTTCCCGTAATCCGGCGAGGACGGCCTGACCTGAGTTCAGCGAAACCTCACGCTCTGCCGAGGTGCCACCCATTAATACTGCAACTTTATCCGCCATGACGATCCTCCGCTTTGCGTTCCGGCTGGAGCTTAGTGTCAGCCAGCTTGCGGGCAACCTTGCCGACGTTACCGGCTCCCTGCACCAGAATCAGGTCATTGCCTGACAGCAGCGGTGCCAGCATCTCTGGCAGCGCGTCATGTTCCGGCACCAGAATCGGATCCACCTTGCCGCGATTACGAATCGCACGGCACAGCGACCGGCTGTCAGCACCCGGAATGGCGGTTTCACCGGCAGAGTAAACATCCAGCATCAGCAACACATCCACATGCGACAGTACGTTGGCGAAATCATCAAACAGATCGCGGGTACGGCTGTAACGGTGCGGCTGAAACACCATCACCAGTTTTTTATCCGGCCAGCCTGCGCGCGCGGCTTTAATTGTCGCGTCCACTTCGGTGGGATGATGACCGTAATCATCAACCAGCATCGCGGTGCCCGGCTGTCCGTTGACCGGCTCTGTCGGGAATTCACCCAGCAGATCAAAGCGACGGCCCGTGCCCTGGAAACTCTCCAGCGCAGCCAGGATAGCATTGTCTTCAATGCCCTCTTCACTGGCGACGGCGACGGCGGCTGCCGCATTCAGGGCGTTGTGGCGACCCGGCGCGTTCAGCGTAATCTGCAGCGGTGCTTTATCCTGACGGATCAAGGTGAAATGCCCCTGCGCGCCACTCTGTTCATAATTTTCAATGCGCAGGTCAGCATCATCACTGAAACCGTACGTGGTGATATGGCGTCCCACGCGTGGGATCAGGTCACGAATAACCGCATCATCCACACACATCACCGCACGACCGTAAAACGGCAGGTTGTGCAGGAAGTTAATAAACGTCTGCTTCAGGTTCTCAAAATCGCCCTGATAAGTGTCCATATGATCAGCTTCGATGTTGGTCACAATCGCCACCATCGGCTGCAGATGCAGGAACGACGCATCACTCTCATCCGCTTCAGCAATCAGATACCGGCTGTGACCCAGACGGGCATGGGTGCCTGCTGCTTTGACCAGTCCACCGTTAACAAAAGTCGGATCGAGACCCGCTTCCGCATAAATACTCGACACCATCGCCGTGGTGGTCGTTTTGCCATGGGTACCCGCAACGGCGATGCCGTGACGAAAACGCATCAGCTCAGCCAGCATCTCCGCGCGACGGATCACCGGGATACGCTGTTCACGTGCCGCCACCAGTTCGGGGTTATCCTGCGAAACGGCGCTGGAAACCACCACGACGCTGGCATCGGTCACGTTTTCGGGGCGATGGTTAAAATAAATGGTGGCACCCAGCGCAATCAGGTTCTGCGTCACCGGGTTAGGGGCCAGATCTGAACCGCTGATATGGTAGCCTTCATTTGCTAACACTTCGGCAATACCGCCCATGCCAGCACCGCCGATGCCGACAAAGTGGATGTGCCGGACGCGACGCATCTCGGGCACGATAGAACGCAGTTTTGCCAATTGTTGTGTATTCATCGCTCTCAGTTACCTGCTATTTCAGTTTGTACCCAGTCCGGGTACAGGTCAGACGCGCTGACCGGAATGATTACTTTGCGGCGCGAGCCACTTCCTGAGCGACCCGTTCAGTCGCATCGGGGATCGCCACCTGACGGGCCTGCTCAGCCATCGTCAGCAGTGTTGCGCGATCCCAGTGGCGTAGCTGATCCGCTACAGCCTCCGCAGTAAATTGCGGCTGCTCAAAAATTCTGGCGGCGCCCGCTTTCTCCAGCGGCAGCGCGTTCCAGTACTGCTGGCGATCTTTGTGCTGAAATGGCACGAAAATCGCCGGTAAACCAGCGGCAGCGACTTCGCTCACGGTTAACGCGCCGGAGCGGCACACCACCACATCAGCCCAGGCGTAGGCGGCAGCCATGTCATCAATAAACTCGGTCACCTTGTGCTGCGTCTGCCCGACCTGCTGATAAGCTTTCTCTGTTTCGGGCAACGACCCTTTACCGGTCTGATGCCACAGGGTGATCTCATCACCCACCAGCGCGGCAACCTGCGGCAGCGTCTGGTTCAGTATCCGCGCACCCTGACTGCCACCGATCACCAGCACCCGTATCGGGCCATGACGATTCGCGAGACGTTGCGTGGGTAAAGGCAGTGCCAGTACATCAGTGCGAACCGGATTTCCCACCACATCGGCGGCGGGAAACGCGCCCGGAAACGCCTGCAATACTTTCGTAGCGATTTTCGCCAGCCATTTGTTGGTCAGCCCGGCAATACCGTTCTGCTCATGCAGCACCACCGGAATACCGCAGCTCCAGGCCGCTAAGCCGCCAGGACCGGAAACGTAGCCACCCATGCCCAGCACCACATCCGGCTGCCAGGCCTTCATGATGCGACGGGCCTGACGCCATGCATTAAAGATGCGCAGCGGTGCCAGCAGCAACGCCTTCATGCCTTTACCACGTAATCCGCTGATGCGGATGAAGTCGATGTCGATGCCGTGCTTTGGCACCAGATCGGCTTCCATACGGTCGGCAGTGCCTAACCAGCGGACCTGCCAGCCCTGTTCCATCAGATGATGGGCGACAGCCAGACCGGGAAAGACATGTCCGCCGGTTCCGCCTGCCATCACCATCAATCGCTTACCGCTCATCGACCACCTCGGGTAAACGCCTGCGCTTTCGCCAGGCGCGTTTCATAATCTATGCGTAATAAAAAGACGATGGCAGTCGACATAATGATCAGACTTGACCCACCGTAACTGATCAGCGGTAAGGTCAGACCTTTGGTCGGTAACATACCGGCTGCTGCACCGACGTTAACCAGCGCCTGGAAGCTGAACCAGACTCCGATTGAACAGGCTAAAAAGCCGGAAAAACGCTGATCCAGTTCCAGAGCACGACGGCCAATCGACATCGCACGAAAAGCGACGAAGAATACCATTAAAAGTGCCATTACCACACCGACGTAGCCGAGTTCTTCCCCGATGATGGCGAAAATAAAGTCGGTATGCGCTTCGGGCAGATATTCCAGCTTTTGCACGGAGTTACCGAGCCCCTGGCCCCAGAATTCCCCGCGACCAAATGCCATCAGTGACTGGGTCAGCTGGTAGCCGCTGCCAAAGGGATCTTCCCACGGGTTCCAGAACGAGGTCACACGGCGCATACGGTAGGGTTCTGCAATGATCAGCAGGATCACCGCAAAGATGCCGGAACCGATGATTGCCAGGAACTGCCACAGTTTGGCCCCCGCCAGGAACAGCATCGCCAGGGTCGTCACAAACAGCACAACCACCGTACCGAGATCCGGCTGCGCCAGCAGTAACACGGCCAGCACCACCATCACGCCCATCGGCTTACAGAAACCCCAGAAGTTGTTACGCACCTCTTCCACTTTGCGCACCAGATAACTGGCGAGATAGCAGAACAGAGAGAGCTTCGACAGCTCTGCAGGCTGAATACGCAGCGGACCCAGCGCGATCCAGCGCGATGCACCGTTAACCGAGCTACCGACCACCAGAACAATCAGCAACATCGCGACCGTGACCATCAGCATCACGTTGCTGTAGCGCTGCCAGAAATCCATCGGCACCCGCAGCGTGACCAGCGCCATACATACAGCCAGCACGATGTAGAAGGCATCGCGCTTGGCGAAATAAAAGAGATCGTCATTCAGACGCTGACCCACCGGCATTGAAGCCGACGTCACCATCACGAAACCAATCACCGCCAGGCCCAGCGTCAGCCATAGCAGTGTGCGGTCATAGAGCACCAGCGAAGAGTCATCACTTTCGCGTGCGCCCATGACCCAGTCTTTCAGGCGTCCTGAGAAATATCCCGC
Organism: Aulacorthum solani; assembly: GCA_008528875.1. Taxonomy (NCBI): domain Eukaryota; kingdom Metazoa; phylum Arthropoda; class Insecta; order Hemiptera; family Aphididae; genus Aulacorthum; species Aulacorthum solani. The sequence continues at coordinate 22,333 of PVMI01024544.1, forward strand.
CAGTCCGGCGCCAGGAATACGCATCAGCTCAGCTCCTTCGCCAGTTGCGCGAACTGCTCACCGCGCTGCTCAAAGTTTCGGAACTGGTCAAGGCTGGCACAGGCTGGCGACAGCAGAACCATATCGCCTGCTTTAACCTGCGGCGCAATCTGCTCCATCGCCTGGCGCATGGTTTCAGTGCGCACGGCGATTTCAGGACGCAGCGCCGCCAGCGCATCGCCATCGCGACCAAAGCAGTAAAGGCGCACATTGTCGCCCTGCAGCCAGGGGATCAGCGGCGTAAAATCGGCCGACTTGCCATCACCGCCCATCAGCAGCCACAGCGTTCCCTTCACCTGCAGGCCATTCAGCGCTGCTTCGGTGCTGCCGACGTTGGTCGCTTTGGAGTCATTGATCCAGCGCACGCCCTGATGCTCATGAACCAGCTGGAAGCGATGCGCCAGACCGTTAAAGTGCGTTAAGGCGGCCAGACTGGAGGCGCGTGGCAGACCCACCGCATCAGCCAGCGCCAGCGCAGCCAGCGCATTGGTGTAGTTGTGCTGTCCCACCATCTTCATTTCAGCCGTGTTCAGAACTTTCTCGCCTTTCACCCGCAGCCAGATACTGCCCTGCTGCTTGTTAAGGTGGTAGTCCCCGAAATCGACACCAAAGCTGACGCAGCGGGTGTCCGCGCCGCGTACCGGCATCGTCAGGGCATCATCGGCGTTAACGATGCAGACCTGTGCATTTTCATAGACCCGCAGCTTAGCGGCGCGATACTGCTGCATACCCAGCGGATAGCGATCCATATGATCTTCGCTGACGTTAAGTATGGTTGCCGCCGCGGCTTTCAGACTGTGCGTGGTCTCCAGTTGGAAACTGGAGAGTTCCAGTACATAGAGTTGCGCCGGTGACTGCAGCAGACTCAGCGCGGGCAGACCGATATTGCCACCGACGCCCACCTGCCAGCCTGCGGCTTTCGCCATTTCACCCACCAGCGTCGTGACCGTGCTTTTACCGTTGGAGCCGGTGATCGCCACGATCGGCGCCTGCGCTTCGCGGCAAAAGAGCTCAATGTCACCGACAATTTCGATGCCAGCTTCGACGGCTTCGCTGAGAATCGGATGCGCCAGCGCGACGCCAGGGCTGGCAACAATCAGGTCCGCCGCCAGCAGCCAGTCGCCGTTGATGCCGCCCAGATGGCGTTCAACCTGCCCGGGCAATTTATCCAGCCCCGGCGGCGAGACACGGGTGTCCATCACGCGAGGCGTTACGCCCTGCGCTAAAAAGAAATCAACACAGGAGAGCCCGGTGAGGCCCAGCCCGATGATGACGACTTTTCTACCCCGATAGTCAGCCATGATTAACGCACCTTCAGCGTGGCCAGGCCAATCAGCACCAGCATTAGCGAAATAATCCAGAAGCGCACAATGACGCGCGGTTCCGGCCAGCCCTTAAGTTCATAGTGGTGATGGATCGGCGCCATGCGGAAAATACGCTGGCCGCGCAACTTAAACGATCCCACCTGCAGGATCACCGACAGCGTTTCAACCACAAACACGCCGCCCATGATCACCAGTAAAAATTCCTGACGCAGCAACACCGCAATGGTGCCCAGCGCGCCGCCCAGTGCCAGCGAACCCACGTCGCCCATAAAGACCTGAGCCGGATAGGTGTTGAACCACAGGAAGCCCAGCCCTGCCCCGACAATGGCGGTACAGACAATCACCAGCTCACCGGCGTGACGCAGATAGGGAATGTGCAGATATTCAGCAAACTTCACGTTACCGGTGGCCCAGGCAACCAGCGCAAAGCCCGCGGCGACAAAGACGGTTGGCATAATCGCCAGCCCATCCAGGCCATCGGTCAGATTGACCGCATTACCCGTTCCGACAATCACAAAGTAAGCCAGCAGCACATAAAACAGACCTAGCTGCGGCATGATGTCTTTGAAAAAGGGCACGACCAGTTGGGTCGCGGGGGTATCTTTGCCCGCCGCATAGAGCCCGAACGCGACGCCCAGCGAAATCACCGACATCCAGAAATATTTCCAGCGGGCGATCAGGCCTTTGGTGTCTTTACGCACCACTTTGCGGTAGTCATCGACAAAGCCGATGATGCCAAAGCCGATTAACACGAACAGCACGCACCAGACATAAGGATTCGACGGATATGCCCACATCAGCACCGAAATGGTGATGGAGGTCAGAATCATGATGCCGCCCATGGTCGGCGTGCCGCGCTTACTGAAATGCGATTCCGGTCCATCGTTACGGACGACCTGGCCAATCTGTAATTTCTGCTGCCAGGCGATCAGGCGCGGCCCCATCCAGAGAGAGATGAATAACGCGGTCAGCAGGCTGACAATGGCGCGAAACGTCAGATAGGAAAAGACGTTAAATCCCGAATAAAAAGCGACCAGATGCTCGGCCAGCCAAACTAACATGTTCCTTTCTCCTTTAAGCTCTGTACTACCTGCTCCATGGCGGCACTACGTGAACCTTTTATCAGGACGGTAATTTCTGAGTGTTCGGACAACAATTGACGCAAACGTTCAGTCAGCGCAGTCTTATCGCTGAAATGTTCGCCAACTTCACTGCTTTCACTGATGAAATGGCTGAATTTTCCGGTGCTCAGCACGCGATCAATGCCTGCGTCACGTGCCGCTTGCCCCACTTCGCGGTGACAACTTTCGGTCTCTTCACCCAGTTCCGCCATATCACCCGTGACCAGCACCCGGTAACCCGGCATCTCTGACAGGACCTGAACAGCTGCTGTCATCGAACCGACGTTAGCGTTGTAGCTGTCATCCAGCAGCAGCTGATGCGCAGAGAGGCGAACCGGGAACAAGCGACCTGGCACCGACTGCAGGTTTTTCAGCCCCTGCTGAACGGCGCTAAGCGGTGCATCCACTGACAGAGCCAGTGCCGCCGCCGCCAGGGCGTTGGCGATGTTATGCCGACCCGGCAATGGCAGCACGATCTCAGCTTCGCCACGCGGCGTTATCATCACAAAATGAGTACCATCCTGAGCAATGCGGATATCACGGGCGGAGAATTCACACTCTGCCGTCTGCGGTGAGAAACGCCACACGGTTTTATCCTGCAGCGTGCTCTGCCAGTTGGGCCAGTCATTGCTCTCTGCGTTCAGAATCGCAATGCCGTGAGCCGGTAAGCCCTGGAAGATCTCGCCCTTGGCTTTAGCAACACCGGCCAGCGAACCAAAGCCTTCCAGATGCGCCGCGGCCAGGTTATTCACCAGCGCGCTTTCCGGTTGAACCAGATCGGTGGTGTAGGCGATTTCGCCCTGATGATTCGCACCGAGTTCAATGACCGCATACTGATGTTCTGCGGTCAGCCGCAGCAGCGTCATCGGTACGCCATAATCGTTGTTAAGATTGCCTGCGGTGTAGAGCGTTTCGCCACACTCACGCAGAATCGCCGCCGTCATCTCTTTAACCGAGGTTTTGCCGGAGGAGCCGGTCAGCGCCACTACACGGGCGTTCGACTGCTGACGAACCCATGCGCCCAGCCTGCCAAAGGCGAGACGGGTATCTTCAACCACCACCTGTGGCACAGCGACAGGTAAATGCTTACTTACCAGTAGCGCCTGTGCGCCATTCGCAATGGCATCGCCGGCGAAGTCGTGCGCATCAAAGCGTTCGCCCACCAGTGCAACAAACAGGCTGCCCGCCGTGACTTTGCGGGTATCGGTGGTCACGTCACTCAGCGTTAAATCGCTGCCGTGCAGCGTGCCGCCGGTGATCTCCGCCAGGGTTTTTAATGAAACCGGAATCATGCAACGCCCCCCAGCAGTGCCGCAACGGTGGCACGATCGGAGTAGTCGAGACGGCGGTTGCCGATGATCTGATAATCTTCATGGCCTTTGCCAGCCACCAGCACGATATCGTCGGGCTGCGCCTGCATAATGGTGTTAGTGACCGCCTGCGCACGACCAGAGACCACGCGGGCGCGGCCTGGGTCCAGCAAACCGGTCAGAATATCTTTTACAATCGCCTGCGGATCTTCGCTGCGCGGATTGTCATCCGTAATCACCACCACATCCGCATATTGCTCAGCAATCGCGCCCATTAACGGGCGTTTGCCTTTGTCACGGTCGCCGCCGCAGCCAAACAGGCACCAGAGTTTTCCTTTGCAGTGCAGGCGTGCCGCTTCCAGCGCTTTTTCCAGCGCATCCGGGGTGTGGGCATAATCCACGACAACCGTCGGTTTTCCTGCGGCGCTGAACACTTCCATACGCCCGTTGACCGGCTGCAACTGCGGTGCAACGCTGATTAGCGTCGCCAGCGGATAATCCAGTGACAGCAGCGTCGCCAGCGCCAGCATCAGATTGCTGACGTTGAAGGCACCCATCAGCGGACTGTCGATTTCGCCGTTGCCCCAGCTGGAGCTGAAACGAATATGTGCGCCGTTATCGTGGTAATCCACCGCATCGGCTTTAAGCCAGCGCCCGTGGCAGCCCGGCTGGAGGTTATCCTCCATGGTGACCGCAACGGCATCAGGTAAGCGCGCCAGCCAGCGACGACCGACTTCGTCATCCGCGTTAAGAATCGCCTGCCCGACCTGATGCTCAGAAAAGAGCAGCCATTTAGCTGACTCATAGCTCTGCATATCACCGTGGTAATCGAGGTGATCGCGACTGAGATTGGTGAAGACCGCCGCGGCAAACGGCAGCGCAGCGACGCGATGCTGAACCAGTCCGTGTGACGAGATTTCCATTGCGGTCAGGGTCGCCCCTTTTTCAGCCAGATCGTGCAGCAGATGCTGAACATCAACCGCTGAACCCGTGGTATTTTCTGCCGCCGCTAAGTGACCTACCAGCCCATTACCGACGGTGCCCATCACCGCGCTGGTCTCACCCAGTAGCGTCGCCCACTGCGCCAGCAGCTGGGTGGTGGTGGTTTTACCGTTGGTGCCGGTGACGCCAATCAGCTTCTGTTTTTCGCCCGGCTGCTGATAAAAACGGCCTGCCAGGGCCGAAAGGCGCTGATGCAGCTGCGCCAGATAGATAACCGGTACGCCGTGCATTTCACGGATTTCGCCGTCGACCGCTTCACCCTCAGCTTCCGCCACCACAGCGGCAACGCCCTGCGCAATTGCCTGCGGAATGAAACGGCGTCCATCAACCTGATGGCCTGCAACAGCGACAAACAGATCGCCAGAAGCCGCAATGCGGCTATCCAGGGTCATGTCACGCAGTGGGCGCGCCGGCGCGCCTGGCACCCAGGGGCCGAGTAAATCGCGCAGGTTACGATCTGTCACTTGATTCCTCACTTCTGTTAGTCACCAGCTCATTCTTGTCATTGGTCGGTAACGCGTCCGGCTCGATGTTCATGGTACGCAGTACGCCACCCATGATGGCTCCAAATACCGGAGCGGAGACCGCACCGCCGTAATACTTGCCGGCCTGGGGATCGTTGATCACCACCACCAGCGCGAATCGGGGATGACTGGCAGGCGCGACGCCTGCGGTGTAGGCAATGTATTTATTGACGTAGCGTCCGTCCGGCCCGACCTTTTTCGCCGTACCGGTTTTTATCGCAATGCGATAACCCTTGATTGCCGCTTTGACGCCCCCGCCACCGGGCAGCGCCACGCTTTCCATCATGTGCATCACGGTTTTCACCAGTGACTCATCGAAAACGCGTTGTCCCGCGACGGGCGGATCCACTTTGGTGATCGACAGCGGGCGATTAATGCCATAGCTGCCAATCGTTGCGTAGACTCGCGCTAACTGTAACGGCGTTACCATTAGCCCGTAGCCGAAAGAGAAGGTGGCCCTCTCTATGTCAGACCACCGTTGTTTTTTAGGGTATAAGCCACTGCTTTCCCCGACCAGCCCCAAATTGGTCGGTTTGCCCAGTCCAAAGCGCGCGTAAGTTTCTACCAGCGCTGAGGAAGGCATCGCTAACGCCAGACGTGAAACACCGACGTTACTCGACTTCTGTAAAACCCCTGTCAGGGTCAATTCGTTGTAGCGCGCCACATCTTTGATCTCATGACCATTGACGCGGTACGGCACGGTATTCAGGACGCTGTTCTCTCTCACCACACCACGCTGCAGCGCCGTCATCACCACCATCGGCTTCACGGTAGAGCCAGGTTCGAAAATGTCGGTGATGGCGCGGTTACGCATCAGATCTTTTGGCGTATTGCCGAGATTGTTCGGGTTGTAAGCCGGGCTGTTGGCCATCGCCAGCACTTCACCGGTATTGACATCCACCAGCACCGCCGTACCCGATTCCGCTTTGTTAAAGGCAACGGCGTTATTCAGTTCACGGTAAACCAGCGCCTGTAACCGCTCATCAATGCTCAGCGTCAGGTTATGAGCGGCCCGGCTGTCCACCGAAGAGATATCCTCGATGACCCGACCGTACCGATCTTTGCGCACCGTCCGCTCGCCGGGTGCACCGGTCAGCCACTTATCAAAGCTCTTCTCGATGCCTTCAATGCCCTGCCCGTCGATGTTGGTAAAGCCAATGAGATGGGAGGTGACCTGCCCGGCAGGATAGTAACGGCGCGACTCTTCGCGCAGATGAATACCGGGAAGTTTGAGTTTTTTAACGTAGTCGCCGATAGCCGGATTGACCTGGCGCGCCAGATAGACAAAGCGGCCTTTGGGATTGGCATTCACGCGGGCGGCCAGCTGATCAAGGGGAATAGAGAGCGCATCGGAAAGCGCCTTCCAGCGGCTGTCCAGCGTCACGCCGCCACCGGCGTGCAGCTCTTTGGGATCGGCCCAGATAGCGTTGACCGGCACGCTGACTGCCAGCGGGCGTCCGGCGCGATCGCTGATCATGCCGCGTGAGGTGGGCACCGCCTGAACACGCAGCGAGCGCAGATCGCCCTCTTTTACCAGCTTGCCAGGATTGATCACCTGCAGCCAGGCCACACGTGACAGCAATCCACCCAGCGCCAGTAAAATACAGCCGCACAGCAACGCAAAACGCCAGCTTACAAAGCTGGCTTTATCTTCCGGTTTCTTCAATTTCAGCGTTCTGCCTGTGCCGCTCATTCGCTATCTGAGGTCCTTATTTCTGCACCACGATATTTTCTTGTGAAGGATCAACGTGCTGCAGTTGCAGCTTCTCGGTGGCGATGCGTTCAACACGGCTGTGATCGCCCAGTGCATTCTCTTCCAGGATCAGGTTGCGCCACTCGATATCGAGTGCGTCACGCTCCAGCACCAGCTGTTCGCGCTGCGCGGTTAATAGTCGTGTTTTATGGGTGGTAGTCACCACCAGCACGGCAGAAACCACCACAGCGATCAGCAACAGCACCGGAATCTTGCCTTTTCGCAGCAGATCCCCGCCGATGACGGCAGGCAGACTGTGACGCTCATTACCGATCATGCGTCGGTTTTCTCCGCGATACGTAATACCGAGCTGCGCGCACGTGGGTTTTCAGAGACTTCAGCGTCACCCGGCGACATTTTGCCGAGCAACTTCAGTTCACGCCCACCCAGGGCACGCAGCTGATGTTCAGTCATGGGAATCCCAGGCGGCACCTGCGGCCCGCGACTCTGATCGCGCATAAAGCGCTTCACCAGCCGATCTTCCAGTGAATGGAAGCTGATAACAGAGAGACGACCCTGCGGAGCCAGCACTTCAACAGCGCCTTTCAGGGCAATATCGATCTCTTCCAGTTCGCTGTTAATCCAGATACGAATCGCCTGGAAGCTGCGCGTGGCCGGATGCTTAAACTTATCTTTTACCGGCATGGCGATTGAGATCACCTCAGCCAGTTCACGGGTCCGGGTCATCGGCTGTTCGCGATTACGCTCGACAATGGCCCGGGCGATGCGTTTGGCGAATCGCTCTTCACCGTAGGTCTTCAGGACAAACGCGATATCCGCCTCTTCTGCGTGCAGCAACCATTCTGCGGCGGAGTGCCCGCGCGACGGGTCCATTCGCATATCCAGCGGTCCGTCACGCATAAAGGAGAAGCCACGTTCGGCGTCATCCAGTTGCGGTGATGAAACCCCCAGGTCCAGCAAAATGCCGTCAATCTTTCCGACCAGATCCCGTTCAGAGACATACTCTGCCAGCGCGGAAAAAGGGCCATGAATAATTGAAAAACGCGGGTCGGTGATCTCTGCGGCAGCGGCGATAGCTTGCGGATCACGATCGATGGCGATCAGCTTTCCCTTCTCTCCCAGCTGCGAAAGAATCAGGCGTGAATGGCCACCACGACCAAAAGTGCCGTCGATGTAAATACCGTCTTCCCTGATATTGAGGCCGTTAACCGCCTCATCCAACAGCACGGTGGTATGTTTGAAATTTTCCTGCATAGCTATAGCGACAAGTCCTGCAACCGCTCAGATAAAGGCTCCTGAGCCGACTGTTCTGCGTCAATATCGTCCCTGACTTGTTGATACCAGGTCTGTTCATCCCACAGCTCAAACTTATTGAACTGTCCAACCAGCATCACTTCTTTGGTTAATTTTGCGTGCTGCCGAAGCGTATTCGCCAGCAGCAGGCGGCCTGCATTATCCATCTGACATTCACTGGCATGCCCCAGCAGCAAACGCTGCACGCGGCGCTCAAGTGGATTCATACTGGAAAGGCGTGCCAGCTTTTTTTCAATGATTTCCCATTCGGGCAGGGTATAAAGCAACAGGCATGGCTGGTGGAGGTCGATGGTACAGACCATCTGCCCCTGAGACTCCCCAATCAGCAAATCGCGATATCGCGTAGGTACGGCGAGCCGCCCTTTGCTGTCGAGATTGACTAACGTTGCTCCGCGGAACATGCCAGTCTCTTCTCCTCATCACCCATTTACGCCACTTTATCCCACTTTTTACCACGAAACGAGTTTAAGGATCCCATGAAATCCTTGTCAAGCCGGAGCGGCAGGTGAATATCACTATTTACAGAGTGAAGAATTAATCTCTGGCGACGATATAAACGAATAAAAGGGGAAAGTAAAAATTAAGCCGATGAATACCTGAATAAAAAAAACGACCCGGGAAAAAACGACTAAAAATGAAACAATGTAAAGGGCTAAATATTAATCGTGGTTTCTGAGACAGCGGCGGCATTTTAGGGGATTTCCGAAAGGAAGCCCAGCGGCTTAAGGCCAGACGGGAAAGTAAGTTTGTTGAAGTTGTAAGCAGATAATAAAAATAACCCTTTCTGCTTTGTTAGATTTGATGAGCAGAATTTACGCTTTTTTACGTCGACCTGTTTATTTAATCAGTTAAATCGTTAAATAAAATGGGCGGGCAGCGTAATACTGCCCGTGACTCATTTAACTTTTCGGCTTAATTGTCCGCGACGGTATAAATTACGGCGAATGCGGGTTAACCCGGGTTTTGGTTTTCTGGGTTCATCCAGCGAGGCTAAAACTAATTCCAGCACGCGCTCTGCCACGTCGCGATGACGCTGACCCACCGCCAGCACCGGACACTCAAGAAAGTCCAGTAATTCGTGGTCGCCAAAGGTGGCGATGGCCAGCTCGGTCGGAAGCCGTCCGTCTCGTTTCAGCGTCACATCCATCACACCCTGCAGCAGACCAAATGAGGTGGTAAAAAGCGCCTCCGGCATCGGGTGATCTTCAAGGTATTGTTCAAACAGTGCCGCGGCGGCTGTGCGTTCGAAGCTATTGCAGTAGATGTAGTCAATCGGCCGGGGATCGTCTTTCCATGCATCGCGGAAACCCAGCTCGCGCAGGAAACTTACCGACAGCTCGGGTAACGCACCGAGGAACAGCACATTTTTGACCTCAAGCTGACGCAGTTCAGCCGCCAGCATATGAGCATCGTCCTGATCGGCACCCACTACGCTGGTGAAATGTTCACGATCCAGCGCGCGATCTAACGCAATAATCGGCAGGGGATCGTTGATCCAGCGCTGATAAAAGGGATGCTCTGGCGGTAACGAAGTAGAGACGATGATCGCATCGACCTGGCGCTGTAACAGATGCTCAATGCAGCGCATCTCGTTATCGGGCTGATCTTCAGAACAGGCGATCAGCAGCTGATAGCCGCGCTGACGGGCCT
>PVMI01024610.1:1075-13518 GCA_008528875.1 Aulacorthum solani
TAACTCGTAAAATAATATGCACCGTTGGTCTTGTTTAGTTGTGACAGACTGTTGAGACTATTATTTTTTTTTAGATTTTATAATATGAAAATTTATCATTGTCAAACTACTTATAAGTTATTATTTCTTTGACTACATTTTAGTTTTTCTACAAAATGTTCTTAATATTTATAAGAACATATAGAACAATATTTATACTTCATATTTGTATTGTATTCTATAATCCTTGGCTTATGTAACGACTAACAATACTTAAGTTATAACACTTTACGGCCTCCTTTTCAATTATATATTATGTACAGGATAAGTCACCAAGCTAGCTCTAACTCCATTTCTCCTTTGATTATGCGTTTATTCAAATATTCTGATATTTTGGGATTTCTATAAGTATATTTAAAGACCACAATTAAAAATTTAAAATAGTTAGAATTTAGATATTTTTTCTGGCATTCAAGGGAGAGTATATGGTTTTTACCATATGGCTATGGTAAAAACTTATTTTTTTGAATTTAAAATAACTCTATTCTGCTGTACATTATTAAGTAGATTATTTTTCTAAAGATGCTTGTGTAAGTATAACGTAAGTATATAGTGGGTAGGTATATAGTGGCCAGGTAAGTTGGTATAGACTTATTTTATACTTTATAGAAAAAGTATCTATAAATTAAAGTATTTAACATGAAAAACATCGTGTTAAGTTCCACAATACAAAAAAAATATTTTTTAGTACCTACTACACTAATATTATACGGAGAAGATTTTCTTCTTATAAAAATCATCTGTCAAATAATTGACGGTCATTTCAAATTGAAAGTCTAAAGAAAATATTGGTGGTTCAATCCAACAACTTAACATGTATTATATTACATTCATTTATTTCACATTTAAATTTACAAATAATGAAAATGTATTTTTTTAGCTATGTTTTTAGTTTGATAAAATTTCAAAATGCCAACCGGTTTAGCGCCATATTTGATTTTTACAAAATATTGATTTTTATGTGAATATAAATAACGACATTAAATGTTTTCGAATAATGATTAATGAACTTTGAATAATTTTTTGCATATTTCACATTTTTTCGTGCATATTTTGCCTACTATACTATACTTTTATAGATATTAGATACTTCAAATTAAATTAACATCATAAATCATAAGAGAAAATGTATTTTCAACCAAAAATAAAACAAAAACACGTCGCTTCCATTGTAATCACTCATCCACAGCCAGTGGATGAGTGTTAATACAAATTTCGAAGAATTTATTTTTTTAATTTTTAATTATAATTTTTAAACTTTAAATTCATTAATTATACGAGACTTCTACACAACAATCCATTCTTGGCTAAAAGGATAAATCAATATACAAACATATCGGACGCCTTGAGACTGGTTTGATGATAACAATATTTATGTATGGTGCATCATAGTGACGTATAGGCATAGTATTAATTATTATACTCGTGAGTCGTGGTGTTCGATGAGAATTTAATATTATCGAACGGCGGACTTTAAGGTGTTTAGGCACTATATAAGTGATCCCTCCAACTATAATAGTACCTAAAATACTAAATATTAGTGCTACAACTATTGTTTGATTAGCATTTTTTTTTTTTTTAGGTAACATCATTATATACACAAAGTGAGCTTATTCTATATTTTTCATAATAATTGTGATATTTATTTCGTCATGCCTTAATTTTTGCAACAACACAGACTATAGACGTATAGAAAACCGAAATCTATTAACTGTTTTTAATTACATATGGTTTGAGGATAAAAATAAAAATAATATGTTAATGAAAAAATATGTAAAAACAAAACCTATCAATGCTTCCCGAACAGACGACTAGTGGTTCGCGTTAATATAACACTCTGTGTGTGTGTACTATTATAATCTACATGCGCCTCTCTCCAGGGATGGTGGTAATAACAATAGTCACGGTACATTAACCACGTGTCGTCGTAGGTTTTATTATTTACAGTCTTTATGGTGATGACAACCATAATATTAAAATAATAATAATAATAATAGTAATAATAAAAACATAAATGATAATAACAACAGCGTGTGTTTATGTTGTACGCTTGTCAAACAGGTACGAAAAGTTGTACAGTGGCCGGAAACGTTTCAAAACAGACGGACTTAACAATCTCGAGTACCGGGTAAAAGCATTGAAACAATTGCCGCTGTTCACATACTTGCTGGTCGACTTGACCAGTAGGCGCAGTTGATGGACGATGCTGATGTGGCACTGGCCGTTCGGTCAGCAAGCCGCTTAATAAAACGGTATATGCTCTCTCTCTCTATCTCTCTCTCTCTCCCTCACTCTCTGTCTCTCTCTGACACACACTCTCTATTTCTCTCCTCTTTCGTCTCTCTCTTACATGAAAGTCCAGAGGCATATTGTTATTACTTATTTTCAATCGATTTACAATGTAAAGTACGTATAGGTACGTACTATATTTATAAATTATGTAAACATTTTTTCTTTTTATATTATATTATATTTAACTATCAGGGTTATTGTTCCCTGATTTGGTGCTAAACTAAAACAAGTATTGTTATTTGCATACGCTGCACTTGAATTATACATGTATAAAACGGGGAGTTGTATACGACCGAATAGAAATCGCTGAACTCGGAGGAAAAAACAAAAATCAGTCGTCCTTATTATTATTATTATTATCATTTTTATCCCTCGATTCGTGGACAATCGACTAGCGGCCGATGACAACATTATAATTTACAACGAATTTACGTTTTAATGCAAAAAAACCGTTTCACCGGACGAATACGGAACACCGAGATCCCGACCAAACAAATTTTTGAATAAAATATAATAGGTACCTCAAATATAATATACACCTTTGCTGTTGGTTTAAGCGGTGTTTCGAAACGATCTCACCATCGATTTATCTTTCATTAAAAATTGCAAACCAATCATAAAATTTGATTGAAATTAGTGGTTACCGTTACAATTTTTATTAGTTACAATGGCCAATTAGGTTAGTTAAGAACAAAAACAATTTGTTGTCTTTCAGGATACCAGTCATTTGTTCACTCGTTAACATCAAACATTGTATAATGATTATACACATAATATTGCATTATTAAGTGGTTTATATTTACTGATACAAAAATTTTTTAATAGGTACCTAAAGATATGGGTAGATATTATAGCAATATTTGTTTGTTTCTAAAACATTTTCTCTCATTTCGTATTGTAGATATTATACCAGCTAATAAATTATTGAACGTTATACACCTTGTATATAAAACATACCGTAGGGGTGAGGTTCATTTTTACTTCACTATTCTTACTTTCGTGTATTCACAACAATACTTTTGACATATTTCATGATTTTGGGATCAACGAATAGGCAATAAGTATTAGGGTAGGCCTATTTTTGGGTCAATATGACTCTGTGATATTTATTAAACATTATATATTATAATACACACATTCTCTATCTTTTTATTGGTTCAGAAACCGGGCAATTTTATCATTGACGGACCCGCAGTATCTGTTATTTAAGATAAACGAGACTTGTAGCTTTAAAAATGCATTAATTAAAAATGTAATTTATTCATAATTATAATAATAAAACTTATAATATATATTATATTATTATGTACGTATATCTGTATAGTAATTTATTATTGGGTACGTTTACAGTTAGGTGTGTACCTATTTTTTTTATTGATGTGTTTTTTGAAAATATTTTTATTAGTTTATATAAATTTAATATATTTATTTATATGTGTTATATTACAAAGGAAACTTTTTAAAAAATCGACGTTTTGTCATCCTATAATATTATATTAAAATTATATAATACCCAACGAATTTTGCGTCCAAAACCCTCATATTTCGAGGCTATCAAATCTTATTAATCCATTCAAGCTATATATTTATCTGTGCAAATTACTAAAATGCTACAATAAAAAAAATTAAAAATCTACAATATTACATTATAATTTTATAAAATTAATCAAAGAATAATAATGTAGAAACTTAACGAAATTTTATTTTTAAATACTTTTGAAATCGAATTCAAACTTCCGAGACTCTATATCTTTAATCTTTATTATCTACAATAATTTTTACCAAGAAAAAATATTTTTAAACGTATTTTAAAACAATAAAAAAATATATTGTAAAAAGTTATGTATAAATTTGTTGTACCTATTTGTAAAGATCGTATTATCTATAGGTACTATATTCCACGAGAGAACAAAGTATAATTAGTACCAACATTTTTTTTTTATTATGATTAGAAATTTCAATATTTTATAAATCATAGAAAAAATGTAAGCCCAAGTATCAGTTATTATTGGGTACATAAAAATAGGTACTATCAAGTAACTTAAAATTTGAATTGACGAATTTAATGGGAAAGGTGCTAATTAATTAAATGTTTAAAAGATATAATAAACGTCTGAATACATGCATAAATAGTATGACATAACAGAATATTGAACCCATTGAACTTTTAAACTTGAATGTTGTTACTCTAACATAACATCATTCAATATTATTTAATTATCTGACTATATAGGTACATTCGATACAAAATACAATACATTTATGAAAATACGTTTGAAAATATTTTTTAAATAATTATTACTCTAATGTAACATTTAAAATTATTAACAAAAATATTTAAAAAAATATATAAATAAATAACTATATAAAAATAAACTGTCCACTGACTTTAATTGTAATATTATAATAAATTCGTTATTTCTTATTATTTTACATTTTACTTATTTTATTTATTGTATTAGATATATTTTGCCACATAGAGTGTACAGACTGACATCAATGTGTATTTTTTTTCAATATTTTTTTTCAAATGTTTTTTTTAATGGTGTTCATGAATTGTTAAGATATCTATACTCTTGTCATATAAGTTGTTATACCGTTTAGTTTATTTTTGTAGTTTACATTATAGAAAATGTATTTTGGTATGTTGTCTTACTATTCAGATACTGTTGTAGACTTAGGTTATTATTTGTTACACACATATTTTTTTTTAAATCAAAGTTTATAACCTATTTCACCTAATTGTTATGTTACATATGTAAATGTCATGTTTTTGTTGTAACTTTTGAATTCATTTAGGTCATATCACTTCTGTACTAAAACTCTTGAGACTATTTAATAAATTATTTCATTTTTAAATCACAATCACTGGATAACACAAATAGTACATGTATTATTATACCTGCTAAATGCATTATTTGTAAACGTGAATCTTAAAAGTACCTTTATACACTCTATCGTGTAGTCAATAATTTAACAAGTCTCTAAGGAATACGCCAATACCAGTAGCTTACTTGAATGGATGCTGTACTTATCTTCTTATTAAGTAGACGGCAGACGTGGATTTAGGGGGGACCAAATGACCCCCAACCATTGAACCACCCAATGACCAATCAGATGTGTTAGCATATGGCTTGATGTAAGCTAATGATTAATGAGTAATAAAACATAATAAAAACATATTCGTAAACAATTTTTTTACATACAAATATTTTTTAATTTTCATACTAACCTATATTTATGTTTATATAAGTGTTATTATTTATTATTATATTATAGCTTTATATTATAGTATTAACAATTATTTGTAGAGGTTATTACGGTTATAGGATATAGTAATAACGATTCAGTATAAGGTAATGGAAATCAAGTTCTGATTTACTTTGTTTAGCTCCCCCCCCACCCAATTGATAAATCATAAGTACGCTACTTTACATTATGTTCTCTAATGTTAAAATAAAACTGAAAAAAATCAACATATTGATGTGCGGTTATACTGGTCATATTAATTAATTACTATATTGATAAGATATTTAAAATATGAAAGGTTACATTAACTAAACCCTAGTCAAGTATTAAATATGTCTACTAAGATAATGTGATCAAATAAATGGCATAACAAATTATGGTGAGTTGTAATCGCTTTGCTATAATTATTTTTTAATAAAAAACAATATAAAATAAAAAAAAATAAAAATAAATTATGGTTGAGACGATAGAATGTAAGGGTACCTTAAGATTCGAGAAATATTCAAGGTGGTAAATAGTAAATACAATATATATAGGTTAATAATAATATCGTAATTTTACTAGATAGTAGTAGGTACATTTTACCATCAACTGATTATTACATTTATGACCATCAATCATATAATAATTGTATTATTATTTTAATAAGCAATGTCAAACTCAACAATAAGTATACCTACTTCAAATTCCAGTACAATTCAGAACTATATGTACACAGGTTTATGAATAGTGTGCAACAATAATATAACAGTTTATAATAATAATAGCTATAAACTTATATGATAATCGACAATGGTATTTTTAACTCTTACATAATTCAGTATAAAAATCCAGTTATTAGTATCACTGTTTTAGTAATTACTATCAGTACTCGTACACTATGTGTTTTCTGCTTGAACATTATTGAAACATTTTGACAATGTGGAAACAAAACAAGTGACAAATATTTTTTAAATAATACAAAACGTATTGATAGTTTTATTTT
The DNA here is from genome assembly GCA_008528875.1 of Aulacorthum solani. Lineage (NCBI taxonomy): Eukaryota > Metazoa > Arthropoda > Insecta > Hemiptera > Aphididae > Aulacorthum > Aulacorthum solani. Next base: position 7,641 of record PVMI01024610.1, read on the forward strand.
GTAGGGAAATAAAGAACAAAGAAATTGCATTAAGGCGTAGAGAACTATCTTCCCTGACAGGGCAATGTATAATAATTACTTGCATGGTGTGATGTTGTTATATCAATAATACAAGAAATAATACATTTCCTAAAGTTTTTTAAATTTTAATGACAATATTTATTATTTCATAACTATTTTCATTGTCTTTCATTAATCAAACTGTTTATTTGTTTCAACGTATTCAGTTTGGTTTTGGTAAATAATCCAATATTTAGAAGAAAAAAATGGGTACTATAATTTATAGTTAAATTTTTCTTTTTTATAATATTAATATACATTTACACGATTTCAAACTAAAAACCATATAATTAAATACAAAATATGAACCTATATTTTACTTTTACTAACATAATATTAAGTATTAATTTTAGAAATAGTCATATATTATTTAAATTTTAATATCTACTGCAATAATATTATGATAACCAGTGTTAGTGATAAGCATTTTTGTACCTACCAATGCCATGGGTCAGTTTCATAGATATTTTAAAGACGAGGTTAATATTTTTTAAGCCCAATAATTATTCAAAAATATTTTTTTTGTTTGTTTTGAGTATACTTAATACAACGTATTATGTTATAGTGTGCAAATAATATTTGCCAAATATGATGAATATAAAAAGTGGTCATCATAACTGATAAAATTGTTTTTAGGAAATAATCGTAGTTGGTTTCAAAATCAGCTATATGATACCTAAATATTTCAAAACTGGCCATTATGTGTGTAGAACAATCTTGGTTTCAAAAATAACAACAATACAAAAATTGCTCCAAATAGCAGATTGTTCAAGATTTAAAATATAAATAATTCACTCATTGTACAATGTGTGACAGGCTTGGCTATCACACACTAAAACTACCATTAAGGCCATCAACAATATTAAAAACCCAGTGAAACTAAAAAATAGTTGAATTTAAAAGTTATGTGCTATAAACTAGGTAGATATATGAATAAGTATCTTTACTCCTATAAATAAAAAATAATAAGTAGCTAATAAAAATTTTCCTTGGATTTAAATAACACTCTAATAGTATTTTAGAGTTAATGTGATGTCTTTTTGTACAATATTGTTTTAATTCAAACCTTTTTTTATAGACTTACCACTCGTTGTCTAATACTCTAATCAGTTATTAGATACGTGTATCATACATTCATACCTATACTCTGGTCCCTGAAAGAATTTGATTTCTTCACGCAAACGATTGATGCTGAGGAGTGAAGATTTGGTTTCATGTCTAGACCACATTTTCTAGGCGAACGGAGTGGTGAAGAATTAAAAAATTTAATTTTATTTTGGACAATATTGAACAGCGCAGTAATGTACCTATTTTGCCTATACTAGACGCCGATCAACACATTATGTTTACGTGAAGTATGTAAAACAATATATTATTAATGGTATTTTATATAGGTAGGTACAGCTAATTTTCATCAGTATATTTTACGCTGATTTTTAGCGTACAGACAAGAGGTGTTCATACTATTCTGTCACACGGCTCCTTTAGATATTCACAATATAGACGACTTCCTAATTATATATGATTTTTTGGGGTTGAAACCCCCAAAACCCCCCTACGATCGCCCCTGGATCATAATAATGACTTTAGTCACTATAGTAAAACAAAAATAAATTTATGAAAAACATATATTTTTAAGTAAAACTAGTTTTCAACAAAATCGATTTTGCTTTACGTATATATTTTTTCACTTTATTTTAGATTTAAATCTAATAAAGTTTATTTCTGAGAAAATAAACTCAACAATTTAATACATTTTTTTTCATTATTATTTAAAAAGAATATTTACAATCTATGCTACAGGCAAAATAAGTAAATTTTAACATAACAATAAATAATTTTAACTTAATACATATATGGAAAATACTGAAAATACATTTGTACAATCGGAATAAAGAGCTTATATCGGACACGATAAAATACTTAGTCTTTATAATAAATAATACAATTTGTTGCAAAGAAAATGTTTGTAAATAAATAAAAAATATTTAAATTACAATTACCATACAACTATTAAACAATTTAATAATTGCTTTTATCATATTATTATCCTTAGATTATATACCTACTATGAATGGAACAGTGCTTATCTCGGCTGTGTAAACAAATTGAAGCATATATAAGCGACGAGTCTCTGCGTTCTCAAACAAATGACTCAGGTGCTCAAATTTGTCTTACAAAGGCAAAACATAGCACATTTACGTTCATCAGTTATCGTTATTAAGCTTTGTTTTAATATGAGAGTGATTTTAAGTACGTATTGACGGACTTAAACTGTTTCTCAATCATTTATCGATGGGTGGGTTGTGGGTATTCGGGTAATGGCCAACGGGTATTAATTTAGTATTAACTCATATTTCTGTAGGTACACTTGCATATAACTTTTACTACTACAAGATGTTAAAAATATAATAGTAAACCTCTGTCAGGTTTGGGTGGTGGGTGGAATAGTAGACTTGTCCCTGAATAATTTCAAGTTTACCAAGCCACTGGACATACTACTGAGTACTGACTGTTGGTTGGACGGAAATGTGCTCTACCACCTAATACTGGTATGGACACTATTATTTAGTTTAAAGATAGGGCGATTAGTAAAAACGATGCCTGCGAAAAAAGAAGTACCTACCTTTGTGTACCTATATAATTTATTTACATTTTTAATTTATTGTGAGGTGCTGACAATCTAAAATGTTTCATTTCCATTTTTCACTTTTTTCAGTAAGTACCTATCAACATTTTTAAATTCTTGAAATTGTTTATGCAAGGTATATAAAGTGGTGATACATGCTTGTTGAATCACCCTGTATTTATATATTAATAATACATATTTTATTATAAATAAATATAAATAAATAAATTGAATTTCTATAAAATGAAAACCTCATAAAAAAGCTTAAAATATCAATTAGCCCGATCAATTTTTCGCCCAAAATATTTATCTATAGATATAATTAATTATATATATATATGTACCTATGTATAAATATTCGTAAGTGCTCTGACTTTTGTTCCATTTATTATAGGACTGTTTTACTCGGGCTTTTTTCCTAATATCGTCCTCAAGTCCCTCCAAAATTAAATTATCAGTGACCCTTGAATGGTTACACCCCTTTCCCCATAAATCACAAACACTCTACTACATCTTTATAAATCAATTACCTAATATTCTGAATTATAATATAATATATTTCGTAGAATATTAAGGGGTGTTAAGCATTCTTAGCACCCCCGAGATTTGTGCCTATGGATGTATATTTTTATATTGAACATTAGTAGGTAAGTAGATACCACTATACGTATTTTATAATAAAAATTAACTCTAATTTGTTTAGAAGATAAATAAATATAGGTACACAGAATTTGAGAATTGATTTTGCAGTTCATGTACCTATTAAATTGTAGATACATTAAGGCCCAGTTTTTAAATTGTCATAATAACTGTCAGTTAATATAACAGTAACAGTATTGAAATTGTGAAGAAAAAATAGACGTGAAACGAATTTAAGTATAGGTGGTCACTACTCGCTAAAATATGTATATAGTTGTTGGCCCGTCGGCGAGACACAGACATGCGTATGATACTATGACGGTAGCACAGAATAGGTATGTACCAGTTGTTTCACCCCTGCTGCAGTCACGACGGTGGACCAATGACAAACAAGGAAATGCTTACGTCATATTAAACGATTGGGCGGTGGATGGATGCGCGATTTGTTTGAAAACCAGTGTATTGCTGACATACCTATTTAATTTATCATATTTTTTACTCCATGAACGAAAACGACAATAATAAGTAAAAACAACAACAAAGACCGTCTATAATATCTTCTAGAATCTTCTACAGTATTCTGGAAACGATTTTTAGAGGAGGGGACTTACCCGTTAGTCTGGTAACCGAGTAAACCCACCAATCGAAACGTCGACCCAAGGGTGAGTTGTTTGGGTTATCGAATATTCTGTCGTTCGCGCCGCCACTATACATCAAGCACTCGAATCGTTATTTAGTCAACGACAATTCGACTACCGACCGCTCAGGGCGCTACTCGTTTCACCGTCGACCGTTGTCGTCTGCTACTCATTGACTACCGAGTTCGTTTGCGGCTCTTCTGTTCCTAAACCTTTTGGTAAGTTTTTATTCTTCATTAACACACGCGATTACGCAAAATATTTGTCTCTTCTCGTGCGTCGCAAGACTTAAAGGCCTGTGACGATATCGCCTCATTGTGTGGACTCATGTCTTCGCTTTCCGTGGAAACGTCTAACGCGCGTGTTTTGACCGGTAATGGCGGGTAAAATAGCCGCACAACCTCGGCTGCAGTTTTTGTTTTACTTTCGCTTGATCAGTCGGATCAGATCTATTACCTTTTTGTTACACCGTCCTTTACTTCCACTGGCCCACTAATATTCCGAACCGTAATCGCGTCCATATTGATTTCTGTTTTATTTTCATACCTCAAGACCTAACCATAACCCATATTATATTAATATACTAAAAGTCTAAGTGCCACTTTTATATATTGCACATTTTCATAAAAAGAATCCGTAGTTATTTGTTAGTTGAGGACTTTATTTAAAAATTTAAATTCGAGTTATTGACATTTGATAATTGTGTCAAAACGAATAAAAGTATTAGCGGGCATTTCCTCCCCTCCCCTCTTTATTAAAATGATTATTATTTAATACTCTATATAATTTAAGAACAGTATTAATTTTTAAACAAAAAAATATGAATTTGCTGTATATAATTTTAGATTTATACAAATAAAAGGATGACAATTAAGTCTTAAAATATTTTTTACACTTATAAATGAAATATGTTATAAACCATATTGATTACAACTATATTTCTTACATACTTATTTATTATTTTTACTAAAACTTCCTGTTATTGGAAACTTGAAATGAAATGGTTTTGTCGTATTAGTACCTAACCAGTAAAACATATTCATAATATTTTAATATACTCCTGCCACTTTAAAAAGATACCTTGGCTGAGGTCCAATATAACTTCACCAAAACTACGTGTACCATTCTACCATGGCTAAACTATGAGGAGTGGAACCAGCCCATTGCCGGCATCACAAGGTATCTTTCTAAAGTGACTCCTGAATGTATACAAATAATAGGTGCTACTATTGTAAGTAAGCTCACAATTATTTAATAAATTATAACAAATATTAATCCAAATAGATGAAATTTAATTTTGTAATTTATTCAAGAATGTTATTTACATTTTTGTCTTAATGAATATTTAATATTTTAGTTAGATACTAAGTTGTTCAATTGACATTAGGTATAACGTGTAAACTGTAGGTATAATTTATTATTCTTTAGTCATATGCACGTCATGACTTCATGAGTCATCATGACCTTAATATTTAATTTTTATAATTCCAATTCAATTCTTCCTGAGAGCAATAATTTAATTTAATTTGAGAAGGAACAGCAACAAAATACACTTAACACATAATTAAAGTAAGATTAGCAACAGATAATCTATTAAAAAGATATTAAAACATTTTTGTACGTATAAATTAATGACATGATGTAATGTGATTCATATTAATCTTAAATTTATAAATAACTATTGTTTTCTATTAAGACGTCATAAATAGGTTAAGTAAATGTTTTAGTAGTACCATTGATTTTAAAATATACAGACAAGCCATCCTATTAGCTTCCAATATTAACATAATTGATGGCTTATCTGTATATTTTAAAATCAATAATAGTATACTGTTTTTTGTTGTACGATGTAACTTTAATGTTGATGTTTTCTAATACATCTAATTATGTTAAACAAACAAATTATTTAATG
>PVMI01024613.1:0-19813 GCA_008528875.1 Aulacorthum solani
TATTTTTATTAAAACGAGGTTTTTCAAAACACGATGACCTACGTCGACGGTAATGCAAACGGAAGCGCAGATTAACGAAAATAAAAATACAAAACATTTTAATATAATAGAAAGATTTGCGTGGGATGTCATTAAAATTCTTTCATTAAAAAAATACAATATAATACATATTATTATTATTTTTCATACGTGAAGGATCATAAGTTATTGTGTTCCGAAATCGTTTGTAGTATCTCAAGATATTCTTGTTAAATCCGTACTGTGTTTGTAACACGAATTTCGTTAGTACAATTTACTATTGCAGCATGTCTTTAACATAACATTACTGCTGAATGTTTTAATATTTTACATTTCAATGGACGGCATTAATTATAATTATATCTACCGTTAATTATTTGTCTCGCATAATAACAATACCGATAAAATTTATCGGTGACCATTTTACGACTGAAGAAATAAATAATCAATACGTCTACATACCGCGGTACACGTCGCATGACGATTATTCCGACGACTTTTCCCGGATATGATAATACATATACGTAGAAATATCCATTGTTGAGTTTAATACGAGATATGCATACAAGTTAAAAGTAGAACACCAATCATCCGTTTTGCGAACAACAACAATATAATAATATTTCCATATTATGTACGTCGAATGGAAAATACCATAACATTTAAATTGAAAAACTACCGATTAATTTCAATAATAATCATCAATTAACGAATGAATTTGCACCAGAGTGGGGCGGCCATGCGTTTCGTATTAGGTCTTTTCAAATCCAATGAATATATTATATAATATGTATATTACTCTGAGCATTGAATAACGAATTTAATATGTATTATTATTATTATAATTATTTTTTTTTTTTATTGTGGATTTTCATTACTCCCCATAATTAATGCCGGTGTTATCCCACTGTTCCTCGATATAATATAGACGAGAATTTTCAAATACTCGACATGAAAAAAAAATTAATAAATTATGATAAATGTATACATTTCTATTGATATGTATGTGTATATTGAACTCTCGACATCGAACAGAAAACTGCTATAACATTAATCTCTTGCACCATGAATTATTTATACTTAAATTAATTTCTTCAAAAGGATTTTAATTGCTATATCATTATATTAAATGGAAATGAAAGTGTACAATACATACACCGCAGTAAAGTAACGACGAGATTACGTTGCTTGAGCGCCAATTATTCTTAAATGTTATTACATTATTAAATATGATCGTTTCCGTTGGTTAGGTGGTTATTATTATTCTCACTTTTTAATAATTTTAACCCGATATTTAGCATAACATTAAACGTGGTTTTTTTCAATACAAAATTATACTAATTTCCCATAAACTACAGTTATTTAGATAATACCATTTTGTTATTATTATAATAATGCCACAAAGGTGTAAATGAAACGATTGATTGGTATTAATGGATATTAAATTTTTTTTTTTTAAAGAAAAAAATTTTGTGAAGTCGTGTCGGACAGTGATGTCTCATTTTGCATCGCATTATGGATTACAAAACGCTCTTTGTGTAAACGTCCATTATTGCTCGTTTAATTTTTCAAATAACGTTTAAGCTATACAAATACATATTTATTTTTCATAATCATCAATCAAACATCAGAAAATAATTACCTACGTATATAAACTGGATAGACAAATCGATGTGTATTGCTAGCGCTTTCAGATCCTTTTCCACCTGCTCACCCTTCACTACCTGCTCCACTTCATCAACCTCATCTACCCCCTATCGTCCACTTACATTTCCTAAAACCCAACATCATTTGTTGATTTTGGACAATGTGCTTAAAATCTCTGTGTATGTGTGTTTATGTGTGTGGGCGTAAACGGTATATTTATATATGGTGAGTAAATCAAGGCCATTAGAATAATTCGATTTCACGACACTTTGTAAAAACGTTAAAAGTCGCCGTGGCCGAGGTGAGAACTTAGTCGATATAATATACGCAATCGAGTTTCCCGATCGGTAGGAGAGTGGGAGGGGAGGAGTACATTTTTCCTAAGTATTTTCAATCGTGTTATAGTATTTCCGCCCAGATCCGGTTCCCCTATTATAGCCGTATATAATTATGGATATAAGTATTGTATCACCAGCAATTTGAACAATGAGAAATCCGCGATACAACACGCACAACTTACACAATAATAATATAATAACAGCAATAATATAGTATGATAGAACTTTTTATCGCGTTCTGAGTACACGCAGTCTACGTATTACAGTGGATGACTGTTTAATTGAAATGTAAATTGTATTTATCGATTTGTCCGATGCAAGCACCGCAAACCGTTTCCCGGATAGTGTGTTTGTTTGTCCCTGGAGAAGGCAGAGGGTGCTATTACGGGTGTTTTGCAGAGGTCGTCGATTGAAGAGGTCAGTGATTGAAGAGACATGCTCCCGAGCAGTTTCCGGGGATGTATAGCACGTACACAATATTATTATTATTATTATTATTTTACACGATTATAACATATTATAATAATCCGGTTACTCGACTCTCGTTTTCTCCCCGGCGACGGTGTAACCTCGTCACTGAAAACTAATATTTATGACATATATTATGCATGCGTATAATATATTATTTAAATTACTGTGTTTGAACTGCGCGGACAACATGGACGTCACCACTAACAAACATTTTCCAGATCCAAGGACAACTACAGGGACTCAACTGCCTCACCCACCGCCCTTAGACGCTCACACAATCATTGGGCTAAAGGGTATTTTTGGGTCAGGAAAACCAGCATAAACTGCAGTTCTCATTTGGTGACAATACGCCATAACCAATAGTCGCCAACCTCTATATTGTATAGATTATTCAAGTAAAACCAAAAACCCCATTAAATATTTTAGTGTTATTTTTATAAGGTACATGGTGGTGTCTGTGACGTCCTGGTACAGACTTAAATCGATTTCAATTATGTGGCTATAATATCTGGATCTAATACCGATTATCGGAGTCAGACGATATCAAAATACAATCGGACCAAAAACGTCCAAATACGATTCCGGTCACACACTTGCCTTCCGAGAAACTGTGTTGAGTTAATATAATATTTTTAATTAAAAACTATAGTATTATTTTCAAACCATCAGCAGCTATATTTGTAGTACATTATTCTTCGAACAAAGTTACTTATAATTCTAATAATTCAGTTAGAAAAACTTAAAACCTTGTTGTCGTGATATTTAAAAATATAAGTGTATTCTACAATTTTATGCTCAAATTGTTAACACCATTTGAACATTTTGTAGCAATATTTTATATTTTTGATTAAACTTATAATTGGTTAAATGATATGAAGTTTAAAATACATTTTACATGGATTTCTGTAGGTACACTCGACACCTAAGACTATACAGTAGAACGGTTACCAACTTGGATGATTTTTTAATTATTTATAGTTTATTTGGCAGTACATTTAATGACTATGCCAATTAAATACTAACGACGCCTCACAATTATCAAATCTTTACCTTATTACTACTGGTGCATACACTAAATTTGTATTTGATCATCTTAAAACACACTTTCATAGATTGAAATCAAAAATTAATAATGTACATCAAAGGATCAAAAATAAATTTCTTTGAAAAAAATCAATTTCAAACTCTGCCACAACTGACAAGAAATAGTAAGGTAGTATTCACCTGTAGCTGCCGGAGACTAGAAATAGTAAAAATCGAGTATTTCTAAAAAAAGACAATGAATATTACAACTCGAAGATAATAGTGTAGAATATGTATATAATATAGCAATATTGATCAATGACTGATATATTGTACACATTTCATGTTTAATATATTCATTAATGTAAACATTACAAATTATAATATCCTTCAATACAACCATAATTGAACCGTCATAAATTATAATATTATACAATCGCAAAGAAAGATCATTAAAATGCATTTTTAATACTATTTCAAGAGTATATTATAACCATTATAATATTATTATGGTGATATTATTGGTTTTGCATTATACCTAAACATGAATAATTATGATATCACATTAGTTTATTATAATATAATATAGTTTATATTCAAAACCTAACGATTGCCGATAGGAGGTCATGTCATTCTGTTGGTCGCCTGTTATCATCGGTGCCACCTCAACCTTAATGAATTCAAAATGTATTGTTTCACTCATACACGCAATAGTATAATCACAGTAATAGTCACTTTTGCTCATTATTTAAGAGTGTGGTTTTTTCATTAGCATATTGAAGTTAAGGGTCTCTTTAAAATGTGTGTATTTAAAAAAAAGGCAAAACATGAAAATTATCAGCTACTTTGAGTAAGTATACCTATGTGAATATTTCATTTCCACGATCCCGAAACTACTGTAACAATATAAAGAAATAGTACGTATTTTAACAAATTCGATTCTAATAATAATAATAACTTTGTTGATGCTATAACAATAAAAAAAAATAAAAATAATAATAATAACTAAAAACGAGTGTATGCTTTATGTTCACTTATAATTTTTTTAAGCTCTCAGAACCATGGCATTTTCTTCAAATAGTATTGTGGTTGATTTTGTCCAATTCTTAATTTTTTTAAAAACAGTGAAGTTTCTCTACTGTATAATAGATTTAAGTATCCTCGACAATAAATAATATTAGGTACTGCGTTGTAGATATGCCTATTATAATTTATTCCTATGGTTAATCATTAAATAACGATTTTGAGAGAAAGAAAAATGTGGATCAGTTTCTACGTCTAATGAAAGTGTATTTTATATGACGTTTATAATATAATGTTTCGAGTATTTTTTTATTTGGTAGATTAAAATAACTGTTATCGAAAATATTGCATAATATAACATCATATAGTCAATACTCAATACTTATTAATTTGTTAAATACTATGAATAGGTTCATGGTATAGCTTCAAATTAGTCAATGCAATATATTATGAAAATTAAATTGCATATCTATAGACAATTATAATGTTATAAATTAATATTTCAAGTTTCTAAAATTAATTATTTTTTGAATAATGACGAAATAACTAAAATCATTTGAAGGAAAATCGTTATTTCACATTTGAATTAATATCCAAGTTTGAATCTGGATTCATAAACATTTTAACTTCAAACGCCTTTATAACGAACGTTAAGACTATGCGATTTCAATATTTGTAAATATTTGTAAAGAAAATAAAATAAAAAATGTCGACAATATTCCAAATGTCAATAAATATCTCAAGAGAATCAAATTGTCGTTAAAAATTCACAGCCGTTATTTCTTTTGCTTCAAATAATCTAAAATGGTGAATATGACGTTTTTTAAATCACACTGCTTATCGCATGAACTTAACTTGATGATATATCCCAAAAACTATAAAAACCCGAACTGAACCAAATTCGAACAGAAAGTTCAATATTCAATTATTTACCCAAATTAAAAAAAAAATTGAGACACTTCGAAATGTTTTAAACAAAAACTGTGTTACATATTTTTACGTTTTAATTTGACACTAATTTGATTGAACTAAAATTTCTGAATTTTAGTTTAATACTTTAATTCAAAATCACCGTTAAAATTCTGTTCTGTACTAAACATATATTTTAGTACGGGTTCTGTTCGAGTTTGACATCATACTGAATGGTTCGGTGCACCATATGAGTAAAAAATCGGTTCGACATACATTAAAATGCCTGTCCGACCCACCAACAGAAACTTTACTTCAGAGCTCCTATAACTGAGCATACACTAAATGGATATATATATATATATATATATATATACATACTCGAGTGCCACGGCTATACCGAATTTCGTATGCTTAACGTATGCTCCCGTTTTCAGGATCAAACCGATGGTTATCAATGAATTACGACTGACTGAAAATGATACATATCAATATATTATTATATTATAAATTATTATTGTTACCTATATTGTACATAATAATCTATTATGATATATTATATAGACATTCGTGCAGGTTCGCAGTTTGGTCAATATGGTATAAACTATAAACATCGATCTGTACTCTAACGATTTTTATTATCATTATGATATAAAAATATTGTCTATAAGTTAACAAAATAATGTATGTAATAACAATAATAATAATATAATAACCATTGAATTTATTGTATTCATATTCGCCTGGTCTTTGGTCTAAACCAAAATTTCTCAACCTTTTTTTCACTCAAGTAGTCAAGTAAACATATTTCTAGCTACTGTCTCACGTACCTCCTATATTAAATGCTTACAATTTCATATTGAACATATAAGAAATTTATAATTAATTCTCTAATAGAAAATTTGAAAGTAATTAATTATTTTGATCAATGTACCATAACCTACTACATGTTATATTACACTTATTATTATGAATAGCCTGTATTTTTTGTATGGACGACTGTAATGGATAATTAAATTAGTTGAAAGCAGTTAACTACGAAATTAATCGATGCTAATGAAACAAAATATTTTAGTTGTTTTTAATGGCGTTGAATCGATCTCGACGGATTCATCTTTTACAACTTAACAGTGTACTGCAGGTTATAATATTTGAAGATCAAACATTTTGCGACTCCGATTTCGCACGAACACACTTCGGATATCGTTCCAAAATACGTGTGCCAGCAGTATAAATAATAAAGTTTGTGTTTGGTTTTCTTCTAACAATAAACAAAGGGAACGCCGCGCCGTCACGTACGACCGACCAGCCGCGACTACGGTTTAAACGACATCAAAAGGTAAATCGTTTGTAAAAATCTATGTATTTCGTTTCCCCCCTCCCACACCATCCGCCTTTTTCGTTTCATCCAATTCAATTTCGTTGCCGATACATCAATTTACTCGGTACGCGTTTTCGATTTCACGTTTCTTCTTTAAAGCAAAAAGTCGAAACAGTTGGGGGTTCCTAGTATAGAAGTAGTAGTAATAATAGTTTGCTTACTGGGGCGTCAAATTCGATTGCCTGGTAAGATATCTGTGTAAAAAAAAACCCCCCGTACATACACGTATATAATATACATCTAATTTGGAGGGCGTTGAGTGATGAAGCAGCGGTACCTATGGGTACATATTATAGTCGCCGAATTGTTTTGTGCGACAAACAAATCTCGTTGACTAATCGAATTCAAGAGTTAATTGTTTAGTTTTTTTTTCTCAATTTCGCACCTCAGTGGGTCAGGAGATAAAATGTCGATTAATAAAACGAATACACTTTCACACGTTTTAGCACCGTCTGCGTATAATATATTTTATATAACGTTCTTGTGAATATTATTGTTAGGTATATATTATAGAGTATAATAATTATAAACATTATATTATAATAGTATGCAATTTACGAGTGGATAAATTATTTAAATTGCCACTTTCATTATATATTCCAATCAAATGTGTGCGAGTTCAAAATATCGATAACACTATGTTTACAAAAAAAAATAAAAAATCAAGTTGTATATTATATGCAATGAATTCGATACATTTTATGATAATAACACGTCGTCACTTGTCCGTCGTGAATTTTTTTATAATTTCATTAGCATTCTCGAATGGCGTCGAACGTCACGAGTAGATAACAGGAAAACGGGTGAATAGTATAGCTCTTTTCTTGGAACTATGCGCCACCGGATAAATGTAAAAATGTTAAAATTTATCGATAATTCAAACACCCCCGGTAGCGTGCACGCAAAAGAATGAGTGAAACTCGGTCAAATTTTTTTACTGGTTTTTTTTTTATCCTCTGACAATCCCTCCGTATATTGTGTTCTACGAACTTACTGTCGCACCCAATGCGCGCATATTATAACCTACGCACAACAATCGCGTATGTACTACAGCCGTCCGTCTGGCGCGTGCAAGGGTAGTGCATATAGACGCACGTTGAATACGTTATGGCGGTGGCTGTCTCGTCGGGTGCAACGACTACGGTGAGTTTAAATAATACCCACACGTAATGATAACGTGACATACGCGTAGGTACATATAATCGAGTAGACGTAGGTCAAGAGGCGTGTAGACAGTGGTTCTTTAAATCCGTCACGTGTTTGCATGTGTATTGAGAATTTGAATTTATTTTTATTTTCTTATATTATTACTCTTCTATTATTAGTATTTAGCGGAGTTTCATTGTACAGCGTAGGGTTCAAAAAGCTACCAACGGTTTAGGTCGGTGGAAAAGGTTTCGGGCTGCCTTAGATCAATCGTTGCTACATATGTAATTAGGTAGCGTAACAGATTATTTGGTGTCGTAAATTGAAATCTATAATATTACTATAGACTATATATTATTATTACTGTTATTTTCCATAGTCCGGATATTATCAGAAAATATATCGAATAATAAAATCTATCAAATTTCAAAAAATCTTAGCTGAAACTATTTTTCATCTTTATACGTGCAAATTACAGCGAAATCAGCTAACCATGTTAAGTTTTTCAAAATATGTGGCTTAAGAATAATATTGTTTGAAAACGTACGGCACCAAAGTCGTAATATGTACTTAGAGTCAGTTAAAGATCATATTATTGTATACATTTCCATAAGTTTGTTGGATAAAATATTCTCTTTTGTCAGTTTCCTCGTGGTAACCTATGTATATATTAGACATTCAATAAACAATATTTTTTAATTAAGAATAATGATTATATTCGTGAATATATTTACAAATTAGATGCTAAATAGTTTTTCTTTAAAATTATTTTTTTTTTTTTTAAACACAAATAATTGTATTATTTAAATAATTCAAACATTTAAATACAAACAAAATAAATCCCTTTCAGTTTTCCAAAAAAAAACTTGATTTTTGTATACGGTACACAAGCCCTTTTTTTATCTTGTGGACAGTGGCATCGGTGGCATAATTCACCTGCGGTTACGTCGTCAGTGGCGGCCGTGATGACCTACAACAGGTCCCTTGGTCGTAATATTATAATAATATACTCGCACGCGTGTTAAACGATTCGGTTAAATAATATTCATAACTGCGGTCGTAAACGTGTAACTAACGAGAGAGGCCAGTGTTGTAGGTGTGGTGGGTATGTATATATAATATTTTATATGAAACGACCGGCCGGAGAGGGTGAAAAATATCTCTAGTTATATGGGGTGTTGCCGAGGGGCGGGCAGGCGCGCTACAGAGGCCTGTTACCAAATTGAATGGTCGCGTGAGCATAAATCCTTCACGGGACTGACGGCGTGGAAAGTGTGTAGGGAGAGTAAAAATAAAAAAAATAAAAAATATAATAATAATAAAATAGTGTATAATGTGTATAATACTTGTTTTTAATGTGCAAGTGTTTGATGTCGGTCCGGGGCTCCACTCCACCGCGTCACGCCACCTCCCACGACTGCAGAGTTATGTGACAAGTTTTTTTTTCTTCTGTGTATAATCGTTTTTTCTCTGTACATTATTTCGTTTCCATTCATTATTTTTATGTGTTTTTTTTTATTTTTATGTTTTCATAACGTATAATCACATTTTTCACAAACACCTTCGTCGTTGTGCGTTTCGGCTAAAGCAGGGGCCAGGGTCAAGACCTGAGCGAATGTGATAATTTTATTGCTGTCGAAATGCGATTCGCGAACGAATTACGGCTCTGCAGCTGAGAAGTAGTAGGTACTGCTATTCGTATAGCAAGTGGTCCGGTGACCAACAAATTGAAAATTAAAGGCACCGACTGATAAAAAATAAAATACTACACGCCGACACACACATTTTATGAACATATATCATAAAAACAGCAAAGAATTATTCACGCGAATAGTCGAACGCGAGCAGATATATTTAAGGCTTTGTGTGTGTGTGTGTGTGTATGTGTTGGTACTCGTAAATTATATTTATACATAATAATATAGTGTACACTTCCAAAATACAAATTTAATCAAGTTATATATTTATTTATTTTTGTCTGTTGATTTTTCTTTCGTTTTTCAAATTCCATTTATCTATCTTCATTTACGATAACTAGTTATGACTATTGTCCCACACAACGGTTTTCTTATTCACATTAACTGTACAAGTTTATATATAGTCACCAAGTCATTTTCAAATACCTTAGCTTTAAGTAACTATCGGTTAGTTGGGGCGATTAGAATGGGACGTTGAAGCGACGGGGACTTGTTTAATTTATTTTAGAATGGGAATATTCAAAAATAATGTTTCATTGCAATATTATTACAAGCAGTGAATATAAAAGAGTAAATAATATTATAAAAGTTCTTGCCACTCTTAATTGATAAGCTATAAAATTGTATTAATGACATACATGAAAAATGATAGTAAATTTTCCTGTATCCACGTTGAACTGTTGTTAATTTTATTAGATATAATGGCATTAAGTTTTATATAGATATTTTAATTTTCATAATACGCTCATCATATAACACTTAGGTACAATTTCATATTATATATTTAGTGCATTTTTATTGTAATTTTTTACTGTGTGCTAACTAAAAAAATTCTTTTTTTGTAAATCAATACTGTTGTTTAATGTTTTCTAGGTTAGTAATTGAAAAGGTTTAAAATGTATAAAGAAAAAACACTATCGTGACTTTTTTAGACTACCCGCGTGCAATGAGAGTATTTGATTTGCTTTTTTACGAGTTTATACCGGAAATCAGTTCATTTTATTTAGTACACTCAAATGAGTTTGCTTTATGATGTCGAAAGACAACCATTCGAAGTTANNGTTATTATTATAACCCGTGTTATTACACGTCGAACAAAAAAATCGGTACGGTCGTGCAACTATAGCTATATAATGTGTGCAGTGTACACTGCTACGACGATGTGTCTCTCTTGACTACCTATTTGCTTATGTGAAAAGTCTCTGAAAATGAAATTAAGTTTTAGGTTTTCCATCTCAATAATCTTCATGACAGTGGATAAGTTCGTAGCAAATGTTTGATTAACGTTACACTCGAATGATTTGCATAATTTCCGTAGCCCATCAAAAAAAAAAAACCATATATTTTTCTAGCGTACAACAAGAGAAAGTCGTTTTTTCCGTTCCTTGTTCACCGTAGCCACCGCGTCTCTGTCGCTCGCCCAACGTCTGTTTGCCTCTTCATCTCTGACGCAACTAACACGCGCACACACACATCCACACTACATATACACTGGCACGTCTCGGGGTCGTAATTGAATTATTTCACAGTTGCCTGGTCACAATTCGCGGAAGAAGCACCGGCGCGGCGTTCTCCGAGGGGGCTCTCGAGATAAACTTTTATTGTACGCGTCGTCTCCTGATGGCGACGCTATAAACGTGACTTTGCAGTTTGCGCGCCCAACGACACCGTGTGATCTTTATATATACTATGCACATTTCAAGCAACGCTAAACTAATCGTATTCACCCAGATCAAACGCTTATTTAAACTGTGTACGCGGGGGAGGGGTACTATATACTTTCGTGCACATCACATACACATACGCATGTAATGCGTGGTTGTATTTGTGTGCACCTGTATGCCATTATTATACACATATATATATATGTATGTATGTACGACTTTATCACTCGTGTCGATGAATGCGTTAAATTAAACGCTCATGTGAATAGAAAGGTTGATTTTATGCAATGGTCCTACTTCGGGCTACGACGGGCTATTTCTCTATCTCCTCTCTCTGTCTCCCTCTGTCTCTTCTATAATTGTTATAACGAGTATTTAGTGTTGTTCACGTCCGATGTCACAGGACCCGTCTTGCAAACATTATAGGGAAACTCGAATCGCAATCGAAATGCGTAGAAAAAATCGAAAAACAAATAAACATAAAACCTACGTACAGCTACTATCAGATGCCAAATAAAAGAAGGGTGGTGCGTATGATACGACAAATGCAATATGCTCGAACAGTTGTCGACTGCGGTCATTGGACGAGTTTTCGTAAACGATAAGTTCACTTATGATTTATTGATCTGTATTTTATATGCACATAATATATTCCGAATATGAGGTTGGAATTGATCTTGTAGAATATCACAAATACCACAGTCGATTTTTTTTTGTTGACAGAGCTATTCTTGTGTGATATTTGACGCCACTTGCGAATTAATATTAAACGCGATGCCACTGCGTGTTGGCGATGAAGACGATAAAAGTAGAATCGTACTGTCGTTCTCATAAGTTCTGTACAATATCATATTATTGAATAGGTTCCAACAAATGTTATACGTTTCAGAACCGAATTTGCTCTACGCACCGACAAGATTTTATAGTATAAAATAAAAGCAGGTATCTATTTATTTCACTAATACCTTGTCGATGGTTTAGGTTTGACGAAGCCTTTAACAAATTTGTTTTGTTTATCACCGTTGACGCGGACAAGTAAATCGTTTTAAAGAAACACAAGCTAGTGCATTACCGATTTACATATTGACATGTTCATTGCCTTTAGTAAATTATTTGAACAGTAAAATATTAAATTATCAACTATTATAGCCAGAAGATCAAGGAGATGGAAAATAAATTAAATATGATTATCTTGACCAACGATATGTCAGTATTATATTATACCATTTATGGTTAAATGAAAACAAAATATCGGTTACTGTACTTGCATAGATTGTGTATTGCATTGAATTATTTTGTCACATTCTATTAGTTATAAAATAATATGTTTGTTAGTTTATTAAAACTCAAGTATTACAAATATTTTTGGCTCGTCGTCTAAGAAGGGATATAACAGCGATAACAGGAAAGAGGGAAAAATATCTGTCTTCGGCATTCTATGAAGAGGGTCTAAAACCAAGACCCCTTTTGAAGATGCCATATACAGTAGTCTTGTTCTGGTATACTCAACTATCCAGAGATATAGAAACCTTTTTTTCTATTAAGCCAAATTCTTCTATACATTATTTTAATCATGTAATAATAAAATATATTGTTAAAACTGCATTACTCTTCCAAATAATAATATTATAATCAAACGCTATTTACAATCAATTTCATTCAGTTGTTTTTGAATTTTTTATAATTATGTCAGCATTGTAATTTTGTATTTTCAAATATAATTTGAAGAAAATTATAAAAAATTATTTAAAAATACGTTTTTTATAAGCCAGTGGTTATTATTACAAAAAAAAAAATATCTAACGTAGCAATAATAAACCAAAAAAATTGGTAAAATCAAAACTTTGAGGCAAAAAAAAAAATTATACTGATATCGATAATTTTATAATAATTTGAACTCTACAAAATGAGTTATCGTAATAAAAACAGATCTTAGTAAAATATAAAATAAAATACATTTTACATAATATACAAAAATTGTATATCGTAAAAATTAAAAATTATTTAAAAAAAAATGTTTTTAAAAACGTTAATCGTTGTATAAACGATGAATGTCTTACGTAAAAAAATCATCCTGCAACTGTAAATATTGTCCATCTTTTTATTTATTTGTGTAGATACTTTGATAAAAATAATGTATTTTTAAAGTATTTAATCATTATAGGTTCTTTTTATATAAAACCTATGTATTTCATTTTGTATTTAAAAAAAATATGGAGTCTTAATAATGTCTAAGTTTTCAGACGAAGTAAATAATAAAGGTACTACGTAAATACAATATTTTTATATTTTAATTTTATATTTCTATTCATTTTATGAATGAACTTTTATTATACAATATTTACATTCTATTGAGTAGATTAGCTCAGTAATCCTATTGTACTTCCCCGATGATGACATTATGGCTATTATAGATAGTAAGTTTTCAATCTCGCCTGTATTGATTATAGTTATATTCTCGTATTTTTGGTATTCCGATATTCATTTTACTCCGCATAATTTATATATTCCATTTTCTATATTTACTATTTAGCATATTATAAAGGCGCGTATTACTTTGGCACTATATCTTGTCTTATACGTGTAAAGAGTGATGTCCGATGCCAATCTTTCTGAAAACACTTTTCTTAAGATTATTATTATCATTTTTACTATAGTTTATCATTAGCTACAAAATTATGATGTGTAAACTAACGTAAAGGCTTACATTAAAGAAGCGTTTGATCAAGTTATGCATCACTTAAATTTTTTATTTCATTTTCTGAAAATGGATCACACAAAATTATTTTAAAATTTGAACTGTATTATATTTATTCTTATTATGATATGATGCAATGACAAAAAAACCAGGAAAATTTAGATCGATATTTGTATAGACTATATTTATATAGGTTGGTTAGAGTGTTAGAGCTGTATTACCTTCTTAGACCAGGAGACAATAGGACTTAGCTTTCTAAAAAAATAAAAGAAACGTTTCAACACAAAACCTGTATATTGATAAAAAAAAATCACTCAATGTGTAAGCGGGACTTTGAAAGCATTTATACAAATAAATAAAAAAACGTACTTACAATTTGTAGGAATTGTTTATCTTTTTTTTTTTAATAATATGATTCCAGATAATGTCTAACAAAAATCGGTTGGTTTATTTTACACGTTCTTTAAGATACAATTAGATTTGTCATCGGTTTTTTTCTTTTCGGGTGACTGTTGTTCAGATTGTCTTTGCTCATCGAGTTTTTTCACTGCCAAAGCGGTGAATTTCTCGTGTGGCCCTCGACGAACACAAATAGCATCACACGCAATATATATACATACGTGACAAACAAAAAAAAAATCACAAGGCGTAACAAAAGTGACAAAAGTCCACCGTGCGTACACGTATGAGTACGTAAACATATAAGTTCGTACGCGTGTGTGTGTGTGTGTGTGTCGTTCTTAAACGTTATACTGATGTTAGGCGGTATATGTGTATGTGTACACAATACTAAGAATTCGCTAAGGCGGTGAGTGGAAAGGGTTGCAAAAGGGAATAGCTTCGTCGCCGTCGTAAGGTAAAAGCTGTGAAGAAACAACGGAGGACGTCGATTTATCGTCTCGGACTTATCCGAGTGCTGTGCAAATCTCGGATTTCATCTCTAAAAACAACGGTGGATGGCTGGCTGGCTATGTGGAGGAGAGGGGTACACAGTTTTTGAGGAGAAGGACGCGGCTCGGAAAATCAGCTTTCAGGAGGCTGCCACTCCGTACCTGGAATTAGCGTCATTAATCGCCCAATAAAACGCGCTGTCAGCTCCGCAACTGCCACCGACGCCGCCGTTGTTGTAGTCATCGCCCGTAGTAGTAATACCGCCACTTCAGGGTCCGCCCACTGCTCGCACAAGAAATGACTAAAAATTTATCACTCTGAAAACTCCACTCACATGCGTCCTCTCGACCCGCGCTCCTGGTCGCACCGTTTTCCACCCATTTTTACGCCTTGTTTGACCGAAAATCCAACAAAACTCCGCCGCCCATAGTGTTGATCAGATTTACTCGTCGTGTGCGTGTGTGATATATTATAGTCACACGCACCACGTACGACACGCGTATGAATAAAACCGAAAACTTTTCTCTCGCCTTTTTACCTCGATCACTTTCCGACGCTCCCTGGCATGTTTGTTCTTCTTGCAGCCCAAACAACATCTACTCGTCGGCTAACCGATACAAAAAAGGAAAAAAAAAGATCATTTGCTTCAACTCAAATAATACGAGTATAAAAGCGGTCGTCTAAAGTTTATCACCCCCGTAATCGATACTTTTTCGATGACGATTCAACATTTTCGATACTGCCTTTTCCGGTGGTTTATACCTTTTCGACTTATTACAGTTTGCTTTGGATTTTCGTTCTACGCGTTGCCACCGTGGTAAGAGTATTTTCGAGAGATAAGGGTTTAAAATTAATATCACGGCCATTTGCCGTCCCATAATATAAGTGTCCGATTCTCGCCTTTCGTCCTCGCAGATAAGATAAAAATATACCGCGCCTCCGCACAATTTAATGACGTACAGAAAAAAAAATGTACATCGCTTAGTAACATAAACTCGGTGGTATATCTCTCGACGGGATACGGCATCGAGTGGTTGAAAAATGTCATCCGCCGCGTCAAGTGAGACCGATGAGTCTTGCTGAGAGACGAGCGAACAGCAGTCGGACGAAATCGATTTTCAGACAGTTTAACGGCACTCGACCACGCCGCTTGTCCGTAATATTATATATTGTACGTACATTAACTTGTATATAACGTGTATAAACATGTCTTTATATAATATCAATATTTATTAATAACATTGTGGAGTTAGGGCTGTTTGCGACGTCGCTACAACTCGCGATCAACAACTGATTAACTGAACCAGCTCAAAAATCACGACCACAACAGTGATAATATAATTTAACATCCATAGTTTTTGATATTATTGTATCATTATTTTTTTGAATTTCAATGTAATAATTTGTTAAACAAACATCGTCGATTTGTCAGACATAATAACTGACATATTATTATGCTCCACAAAAATGTACCAAGTATCCTATTTCACAGCCCTGTTAAGCACTGAACATTTACCCTACAATCATTAGTACATTTTGGTTATACCTCGAATGTTAGTTTTCTCAATTAACTGGTGTCGTCTCTATTGATAAAATTCTCTGTATAATGTAGACATCAATGCAAGAGAAGAAGTTCGACACATTATATGGAAAACTGTTATGCAAACAGTTGTATATTATAGTATATGATAGTATATGATATATGAATATTCAATTAACATGTTCAAATTGTATAATTTTTTAATTTTTATTCGACTTATGAGTGAGTGTAAAATACTAAAATGTAAAATGGTTGTTTGTGAGTAAAAATAATGGAAAATTTAATAAAAGTTTCTCATAATAGTTTCGCTTACCCCAATCAAAAAGTATTAAAAATAAATATTCTCAGTTTTTCTTCATAAGCGTTTGAATTTCAAATTTCTCCGAACTGAAAAACCCTCAAACTATTTTTAAATGAACATAAATTTAGTTTTTAATTTTTAAACCTATGTTCTGAAATTTCGACTATGTTTTTCAAACGTTTCCCTTGCATGAATTCGGTTAAAAAAATGTGTTTCAAAACTTTCAGAATTTTTTACGATATTTCCATGTTCTATGATCAATATTCATAAAGAAAAATAATAAATACTTTTTTTTAACTTTATGTGAAGCTTAACCTTCACCCATTTCACCCTTTCCCCTCAATCCCTTAAATACTTTCAATAATTATTGTAGCCACTGTTTTGTAGGTATTGTTGGTATAAGTGCCATACAACTCTCTCAATAGCCAACGCTATATAATATTATAATAATATTGATATAGGTACGTGTGATAACGTTTCGTCGACTATACAGTGCATTTATCTTAAGTATTAAGTATATGTGATTATTATGCATTACTTGTAACTGTTTAGCAGTTTTATGGGTGTTACGCAGTAAAGTTTGAGTTGAAGGCGTCAAAAGAGCAATACAATAAATATGTTTAGTACTCCTTCAGGATCTTTTTGAGATGCCGCCAAATAGCTGAGTGCCGTTTTCAAATTTAAAATAGACCTGATATCAAGCAGAGTTTTAATTCTTCTTTTCACGAATACTGTTAATTGCAATCATTATTCATAAACTTTTGTAAACACACTTTCCAAAGTTTTATTTGTGTCTCCCCCTCTGAACTCGTAAACAACTTTTAGTTTTTCTACATTATATACTAAAATATACATGTGTTGGACAATAATAATTTTGGATAATGGTATTTACCTATATTAATATATTCATTAAATACTTAATAACAACGTAGTAAGTTGTAAATTGTTGCAGTAATTTTCTTGACTGGACGTAATATTTTCTGATCATCTAAACTTTCGGTCTTCAAAAAAAATTACCGAAACATTAATTCGTAACATAAAATAATAAATTATCTAGCAATACCACCACATTATTTACCCACATATTTGCATCGACAATTAATTTGTGTACTATAAGTACACAGTATAATATGTATTCGTCGAATAAATTCATCAACTGGAATATGAGTTCACTCAATTGTACAAAGCCAAATGTACGTAAATAATTGACTTTAACTAAATTTTAACTAGTCATATTCGAGAGTCTCGTGTCGATAGTATCAATATGACATTACGCAGTGATATTGAATACAATTGTACAATGATATGTCACACAGGTGGACAAGCTTTTCATGAAACTACAACCACTCGAGTACTCGACACTAAACAACTAGTATATGCTATTATAGTAGGTGCCTATTAATTATAATATTATTATGCCGTGAATCGAATAGGTCGACGGCGGGTTCGAAAATTGATGACACAATTAATAACTGAAGTGTATACATTGATCCAATACCTATTATGTTCTACGACATACTCACAATATAAAATATTTCAAAAGTTTTAATTGAGTTCTAATTGAACTCTCTAGAGCGTAGTTATTATATTTTACACTTGGCAATATTCAGATTTCGTAGAAAATAAAATAATATGCTGATACCTGTATATGGGGGTGGATCTAGTTCCGGGTAACCATTAAGTTCTACATCTAGGTTACAGCATTCTAAAATGGGTGATTTGTATAAAATTTCCTTTATTATAAAAATGATAATTAGTGTCTAGTTGAATAACACAAAAATTGACTCTCATAAGTTAATAAGGACAATGCATTATTTACCATCGTTGAAACTATTTTCAAAAAAATGTATTATTTTTAAAATCGGTGTAACGCAAATAACGTGAATACTGCAGTAATATAATAATATGTATATGCGCATGACAAAACCCATGATGTCATTGACAAGATGGCGAATGTCATAAAACAAAAAAAGTTTGTTAAGTTTAGTACGAAAAAATAAAAATCACATTAAATATTATGTAGAACGCTGACCATAATAGAGAATTTAGTGTTCAGTGGAAAAATAAAATATTATAAACAGCTTATATATTATTCCAATTCAGTATTTTTTCCTCCTTAAAAATAATTTGGAAATACATGAAACAAAACTTTGTACCAAAAGTGAACTTCAGTGAAAAAGGAAATCCTCTTAGCTTTAAATTCCTTGTACTAAATAATATTATGAATACGCTAAATTGCTATAAAAGCTTACTTTTTTCTTTATGTTATTATTGTGCCAGATAAATTACTTCAAACGTACTTTTAACAAATATTCAATCGACTACTGATCTCGTCTTTAACTCACAATAATATTGTATTAATACTTCATTTAAAATTAGCATGTACTTGTAATTTTAGCCCTAAAACATCTTAATTAAATTTAGTTTTGATGCATAATTTTAGTGAAAAAAAACCTACCGGGGAGTCTCCGGAGGGTAAGCTTCACAAAACAGTTATCTTTTTATTTATTCATACTATTTATACTAACTGGTAGATGGTGTGCATAGTACCGGATGTTTATTCATAATTACTAATTACTATGAATATCATAAATGTGTATTTTTACAAAGATACGAATACAAATTATTTATAATCATTTCTTAATCGAGCTAATTTCAGAAATAAAAATATAATTAAACGTTTTTCTAATATATTAATCAAATTCATTAATCGTTTATGATAAGCTATGTTATCTTCTGCACAATAATCATATAATATGTTAGAGGAATTCGATTCCGTCCGTGTTTTCTACCAAAATAAACCAATAATGTGATGCCAACTTGCCGTCTATAATAGTCATCGGATACAATTCTTGAAAACTACTTTTTTACTTTTTTGAAATCAAATTCTTTAACTCTTCAAAATATGATTTTTTAATATTAAGAACGTTAATGATATTTAAGCGGAAGAACTAATTTAAATATGTCAAAAAGTCGTATACACTAAACACATAGAAAAATATGTATATTGAACTCATTAAAAACGGTCGGTATCGAGTCCCATTAAGAAAATACAATATAATAATA
>PVMI01024619.1:0-12539 GCA_008528875.1 Aulacorthum solani
CAGATTTATTGTGACACAGATATATAGGTATTAAATAACTAGATATAATGATAACAAATTGAATAATTTAATTAGAATAATGAAGAAATATTTGCGATTTCCCCCTATATTTAATCTAAAAGAAAAATGAATTTAATTCAAAATTGATTTTTTTTTTTTTTAGTTAAACCGTTAAATAGTCCACTCCAATTTTGTTTAAATCTAAGAGGGCCTCCAATAGATCATAATGATCCTTCGACTTATCATGAAATAATACCAAGTGGAAGGTCTTAATGTAGTAAAAACAAACCGAGCTTCGAGTTCTTCAAAATAGAAAACAACCTTGTGAAGATTAGACTCCGACTAAATAAATAAAAGATATTGAAATATTTTTAAATTTTATGATTGTTGGTTGTAATTATTAATATACTTAGTATTTAACAAAAAACAGAAAAACACTTAGTCACAAGCTTTACCTTATTAGAGGGTTCCAAATATTTCATTGTGTAATACTTTTACTGTACGAATCATTTATAAACTAGTATTCTCATAATTATATCTTTTTATTATTTATTTATTGTAACATTTAAATATTGCAAGATATGTACAAAAAGAAATATTATTTTCAAAAATAAATATTATTATTATTATTATTGTTGTTGTTGTTTACTGAAATCGTATATTGTAGCTGATAAAAACATAAAATTACACTATTTTATAATATAGTGACAGTATTATTATGAGTGAAAACCAGATTAATTTGCATATTAAGTTTCTATATTTGCATCAAAAAATACGTAAAAATTGCATAAAATATTGCACTATGAAAATTCAAAAGTTATATAATATTTGATAAATGTTACTTTTAGAATTAAAATTGATAATAAGATAAATTGCCAAATCATGTTCATTAAAATTAAATCTTCTATTTCTTAAAATATATTTGTGCATAGAAAAACTACATTCTACATAAATCTACACTAGTTATTTTTACATATTTAGACAGATTTGTCAACAAAAAGGGGGATATATTTAACCTTCCTATCTATTGAAAAAACTTCCTTATTTTCATTAGAAGGAAAAATTCAATTTGAAATTTTATTTTTGGCGAACATTCTAGTGAAATACAATTATCTACGTATAACGGATTGATTATAGAAATATAGAATAGACAGATAGCCCACGGCATAGGGGTATTCGGCGACTAAAATAATATTTTAACGGGTTGTCCATAGATGGCGTTGTATAAATCAACAATTATTAAATACAGCAACCACAATAATTGTTTATCGGGTTTGTTATCAATTATTATTATTATTATTTTTATTATCGTCAATTTTTATCAAATAATCAACTAATTCCATAAAATTTCAGCAGCCACAATAATTGCCATCGAGATAAACCTATTTTCTATTTCGGCTGCACGGAAAAAACGAGCCATCTGAATAGTTCATTACCTCCACTTCGTAAGGAAAAGAAATATATTACCACACATCTGTATACATCACACTGATTGTAATCTACATACAAATTTGTTGTTTTAAGCTTTTATAGTTTTATTATTATTATTAAAACTGAACACCAAATAATTTTTAGACTTTAAATTAGTATTAATATTTAAAAAAAAAATAACATAATAATAATGATCAAATAATTGAAAAAATACCAACTTTATACAATTTATTATACAAATTAAAAATTAAAAGAATACAAAATTATTTTAATAATTTTATACAATTCAATATTTCTATTTAAAATAAACTGATATTAATTTAATAATGATCAAATAATTCAATAAATAGGTAACAACCAATACAAATTATAAAGTGAAAGATAAAATTCAATTTTTAGACAACATAAAAAAAAAATTTCTTTTATAAGTTTTTGTCTAAGAGAAGAACGTTTTTCAAAAACTATCTGGATATTAAATATTTTTTCATTATTATATTTTATAATAATGTTATTATAATAAAAAATTGTATTATAATATTTTCAATATTTTTTCACAATCTAACATTAATACATTTTTCACAAATGAAAGTGAACAATGAATACTGATGACTAGGAGCACCATAATCTATATTAGTGAATGAGTATTTGCAAAAAAAAAATTTAGTACTTTTATTCAAAATACTTTTCCTAGTATTTTTATTAATATATTGCTCAAGTCCATGATCTTCAGGAATTTTTTCTGTATTAATACAATTACATTTTTTCTAATCGAAAATCTATAATATAACCTCCAGGCGAATCTAAGCTGGAAATATTTCCACTTTCAACAGTTATATTTTTAGTAAATAATAATTGTCTTAAGGTGTATCTAAATTGCACTGAATTAGGGCTGTTGTTTGAGCCTTTTCAGTATCTGTTGGTACATCCAAACGCAGAGCATGAATTTACTATTTTACTCCCAATTATGCTCAACCTTAAAAAATACTGAGTTAATCTTTACTACTGAGCTTAAAAATTAAAATACACTATATTTCAATATACACACTATAATTCAATTATTAACATTGATATGATGCAAGGTTCACTTACACCAGCTAAATAATATTGTTATTTTTGACAAGGTATGGTGATGGAAAAAAAGAAAAACATAGTTATTTATATAGGTAATAATGTTACATTATAAATTAAAATAAGTAACAATAATAGTAACAATTTATAAGTTACAATAAGAATTACAATATAATATATAATAGCTCGAGTTTCCTAGTGACAATGGATTGTGTAGCATGTAGACACTGGCAGCAATTCTCATAGGTACATTGTTAGAACCAAGAATAATTAATGAAAATATTATTATTATTTAAATGTGGTTTAATATTTTTAATTTTGAAAGTTTAGCTAATTTTGATGTGGTAGAAAACATTTTTGTTTTATTAAATATTTTAAAAATTAAAAGTTGAACAATTATATACATTTTATACTCTATACAGTTTTTTATTGATTCATCTAACCATTTTATAAATGTTTTATTATTTTTTACACGCTTGGTTAGTTGAAATCTAATTTTCTTTTTATTTAAATAGTTTTCATAGTTATTTTCAAAAACATTTAAAATTTTATTTATTACATTATTGAAATTATTTGATGGTGCTTTAAGTCCACTTTCATTATTAATAGAAATATAATTTTTATTAAGTAAAATTAATTGTTTTTTATCTGTGAATAATTCAAGTTGACAATGGTTACAATTAAATTTTTTCATGCATTTATACCCCAAATATCCTGAAAAATAAGTAACAGAGCAGTCTTCTAATGTAACACTAGTATTATTATCAATATTAACGGAATCCTCATCAGATGATAAAAAATAGAGAGATAAATTAGAATTAGATTCTGTATCTGAATCCGAAGATAATGTTGAATGGTTAAAATTTATTTTATTTAGTGGTTTAACTGAATCAATTATAACTGGATTATCATCTTCTTGGGTTACCTCACAATTTGTCCCTTTAGATGTACATAAAGAAAAAATACAATTACTTCTTATCGAAGTTCTAATCGTTCTGGCTGTTGGGTTTTTGTTATAACCACCACTTTGTCGAAAAATATTAAAAAGATTTTCTAAATTATCCTGATTCAAACGATTAGTCATTAATAATACAATATCATTAGATTTCTCTACTTCGATAAATTGCAATACACCATTAATAGTCTGAGTAAAACCTTTAAAAAACAGGGTGGTTGTGTTAATTTTCCTTTTTTTAATTTTTGCAAATTAGTGAAATATTGTGAAGCTCTTATTAAACAATTTTTTACAGTACCTACATCAGTTAATGCACAAAGATATGGATTATTGCTATATAAAGACCTGCTATTAAGACAATCAAATAAATTATTAATAAACTCAATGAAATCTGCAGTATTTGATGAAGTGTTACTTTGAAGTTGTCCTGTTTGTATACAAGTTCGAATTGCTGCTGACATGGAATTGCTCAATAATTGTGTTGCTAATTTAACAAGCATTTTTTGAAAAGAACTTGGGTAAATATGTGCATCTGTTATTTTGACAAGAGACCTACTTTTATGATTTTCTTTGTCCTACTTGTATGTTTTTTTTATATCATCAAATGAGATTATTTTATCATCTTTTATAAAACATGCATTAATTAAATTATTTCTAATACTTTTAATTAAATGTGGAACATCAAACAAAGAAAATATTTTATTATCCTTGATAAAAAAAAATGGACTGTCTTCTGAAACATTTAATGATTTTAAAGCGCTTTGGTTGTTAGTGCCTTGATCGCAAAACTATAATTTTTGGATACAATCCAACCTCAAATAACTTTTGTAAAACATCATTTATTAAATTTTTTTAAATGGTTTTGTTAATTCCAGAATGAGCAAGAAAATATGCAATAGGAAATTTTCATGGTGAATAAATACCTCGAGCCATAAATACTAAAACACAGTTGGCACTTTTATTGGTCCTTCCATAATGACCTAAGTCTTCAAAACCTTCAATAAAATCAAATTCTTTGGAATATTCTATAAATTCTTTTACATACATCTCATCAAAACAAACAGTACAAGCTTTTTCTTCATAATCAGATGACTCAAATCTTTTTTGTATATGGCTGAAAAATAATTTACTAAAACCTGGCAAGAATTTTGATTGACCAATCCAACGACGAATAGTCGATGACCCGGGTAAGTTAACTTTTTGTGTACGTAAAAATTTACATGCTGTTGGTGATTTATAATATAAATTTAAAGCTAAATTTTTTTCATTTAATGTCCATGGACGACGCCTATCTTTTAATTGCATTGTTACGATTGCTTTGGAATTAATTGATGGAAAGTTATGCATATTTATTGAGTTCTTAACATTATTATGATTTATGAGTGTTAAAAGTACTAACTCTTTTTTTTTAATTTTGAAATGTGGGTTATTTTATTATGAATTAATTTGTTTTTTTGTTTTAATTTTTGTTTTAGGTTTATTTTTCTAGGTGTATCTATTTCAATTAAATCAGATTTCCTTTTTAAATTTGGGCTAGGCATGTCTATTATATTTGTTATTTTCATTTTTTGAGGAGTAGAAAACATTGAAGGGGGGTTCGGAAAAACTAACTCTACCATGTCTGATTTAGAGCGTGTATATGTTTTAGTTGGTGTTGACTTTAAAATATTATACTCCTGTTCAGATTTGTCATTTTGGTTAAAGACTGATGATGTAGATGGCTGTGCCTCAGATTTATAATTATAGGGAATAGCAGTGTCTATCAAACGATTTATAATATTAAAATTTTGAATAAAGCTCTCAGGTGGGAAATGTTGTTGACAAATGTACCTATTGTGAAGTTTATCTGGTTCGAAGGAAAACAAACTTGTATTTCCTGTGTAAATTTACAAAAATAAGTTAATAAAATAATAAATAATACTTGTTGGTTGATAAATGGTATATTTAAAAATTCATAAATCACCTATCAATTATCATATAATAGATATTTTCTTTTTAATAAATCAAATTAAGAATTATTAATTAGGAAGTGACAAAATAATATTCGAATTACTGGGTTATGAAAATTTAAAATTATTTCCTTACCTGAATTTATTATCCATATTTCTTTTCTTTCATCTTTAGGAAAACGATATATTTTTAAATTAGGAAACATTTTTTTAGATTTGCCACAATTTAAATATTGGCACTTGTTTCCAGACATGTTTTAAAAAAATTTTAAGTTGTGAATAGCGAGATTAATAATTATTCAGTCTACGGCTACGCAGTACGCACTACAGAGCCAGAAAATGCAACAGCAAACGATTAACAAGATCGTAGCGATATTGCGATAATAAAATTATTAGAATCATCTCCAATGATTTTAGAATTTCAGTTTCTTATAATTATTCTATTTTTAGATGGGCACCGCACGATAAGCTACCTCCTTCCCCCCGTACGACTATGACAAAAATCTATGATGGGGGTACCACCACCTTGCATCCCGACAACACTAGCGCTCCATAGTGGCTGCATCCTACGTATGGTCGCCAAATATTAACACTATGTGGGCCATCATTCTGTCTATTCTATAATCAATGATAATACCGACAATAATAAAATGATATATATATATATATTGATAATGGCTCTTAATAATTGCATTATGGTATAACTACAGTATCTATTCATAACGAAAACTCGGCATTTATGTCATAATAGCTTTTTCATTCAATACATTTCGCTTAGTTAAACAATTTGTTTATTAAATCACACAACATTGTAAAAAATTGCAATAACGTTGAAAATTGAGAAAAATTGCATTATACAATTAAATACGCATAATACATTAAATATAATATATCGAATATACATTTGATTAAATTTGATTTGTCTTTACTGAAATAAGTTGCAATATCAATTGAATCCGGTCTTTAATTAACTATGACAATGAATACATGTAATGAGCTACGTTGTATTGCATTACAAATATAAATGAATCTTATATTTAATGGAAATAAGTAAAATATTTCCTACAAAAAACCAATGGATTACAATAGATAATAGTTCTTCTTCTAACTTCACTGCCCTGTTAATAAGTATAACACTACAATATCAAATAATACGCGCAGGCAATGTCGTGGTTGCGTGACACGGCATCAGCGCCGGCCGAGCGCACTTTGGAAAATTACTTGTTGAAAACTGTTTGGAGGAAAAGCTTTCGCCGTAAAAGTTCGACTGTTTCCCGGTACCAGGATCACATGACGCTGAGGCCGCCGAGCACAGACCTTTGAGGGAAATAGGAAGGCCTCGGCCTTTTCGACGGTGGCACGACGAAAACTCTTACCATAACTTGGGTTTTTTGTGCTGACAATATATTTATCCTTCACACGTAATACTCGAATTTCGCCGACCAGGAGAGCATAATATTATGATGTTGTTCGGGAGCGATCCGTTGAGTTCGCTTGTGAGGGATGGCGTGACCTAGGTACCGGTACTATCCGGCAGTGTGGTCTTGGTCGTCTGAGTCATGTAACTTAATTGGGCAAAACTATGTGTGGAACGAGTAAAAAAAAAACCTGAGAAAATCTCTTTTTGTAAAAATCATTCCTTTGGTATACAGATATTTAAACAGGAAACATGCATATTTTAGTGCAAACGATAAACTATAATAATAAAACACTGGAGTGATGCCCAAGTCGAGAGGTTATTATTTTGGTTTGATCAGGTTTGATTAAATGGATTGAAAAAAAATATGTTTATTGTCCAATAAACTTACGTATAATATCAAGTAAACATTAAACTATATAGTATAGTATAGAATAGCGAAATATGTTTAATAGTATAATGTATTAATGTATAATATTTCTCGGTTATAACAATTTAAATTAAATTATGGTTTTCGAAGTTGATATCCCCATGTATTGAGATTAAAGATTGATGACATATTTGTTTGGCCTAAAATAACGTACACATTTTAAATAAATAAGTAGGTAAGTAGGTAAAATAATAATACTTCCTACAACATATGTCTTGACTTGTACAATAATAATTTTAAATGATCAAGTAGGTACATAATATTGCATAGCATTTTAGAAGGTTATTAGTTATTTGGGTTACAAATATACAATGAAAATTAAAAATCTACAGAATCCACTCTGCTGTATAGCAGATAGATATCAAATGTATCTCATCTTTGGAGATCACTATGATTCATTATGGATGTATTGAATCTGCGCATTCAACGGATGAATCATATTGCACTCTCATAATTTTGAGCGGAGACGACCGGACATCATATATTTGTAATATATGATACAAATAATATATTCAAAATTTTAAGAAAGTAACTGCAATTATTATTGTTCATTTAAATATATCAAAATATGTTCTCAAAATTAGAACTTCAATCCATTATAAACAATTGGGCCAAGATATTTTTGAAATTTTTTAATTACTATAAGAAAAACTTATGGTGCATCTTGACCTTGTATTGAAGATTTAAACATTTTTTTTTTTTGACATTTATGTTATAAAAATTGATTATTTATAATGTTTAAAAATAGCAGACATTTTTTTTTTTGTAAATTTTTTATTGCTAGTAGACAAATGTGTACAAGTGTATGGTTACACATGGATTAACTAGCTTTGCTCTACACAGAGGTAATACCTCTTATCGTAGAGCAAGAATACTAATCTAGATGAAATTATAAAAAAAAAATTTTAAATTTAGAATAATGATAAAAAAAAAAAAGATTCATTATTTGTTATGATATATAAGAAATACAATCTAACTTATGCGTTCATTATAATTAATAAAAAACATGATTTATAAAAAAAAAAATTTTTAAACATTGAATATAAAAAAATTTCAACTAAGTTGTGTAGATAAATAGGTTTTTAAGTATAATATTTCTCATAGAATATAATAGATAATTAATAGATTTGAATAATAAAAATACTTTTACAGATTGTAATAAAACCAATTTTTTAGTTTGTATTTAAAATTCGGATTGCTTAAACCTTTTCTCAATTCATCCGGGATGATATCTAATGCTCTCAGACCAACTTGCATGAATGTATTAGAAGCTTTCTTGGTGTTAGTAAATGGAATTTCGAAATATTGTTTTCTAAGCTTATGATGATTGTTTTTAATTTTAAATGCTTTAGTTTTATAAATAAAACATATCGCTTGCTTTTTATATAGATTTTCAATTTCTAGTACTCGTAATAGTTTGAATAATTCTTTTGAAGGGAAAGTTTTTGGTTTACTTAAGATAATTTTTATTATATTTTTTTGTGCTATTGATAATTTATGTATTAATGTAGTGTTGCAACCTCCCCAAGCGACTATACCTTATTGTATTAAAGATTGAATCATTGCAAAGTATGTTATTCTTAGATAGTTTATATTTAGTATTTTTTTAGCTGTTAGGAAAAAGTAAGTTAGTTGTCTTATTTTATTTATTAGATTATCTATGTGCAAATTCCATTTTAAATTTTGGTCAATTAATATTCCAAGGTATTTAACAGACGGGTGTCTAGATCATTTTGGGCAGGAACATGATATAGTGTTGCAATTAATTTTATGTATGTTCAATTCTTTTTTATTCGGCTCAGTTCTAGTATTATTAGTAAATGCAATACATTTTGATTTATCAAAATTTATTTTAAGATCATTATTAGAAAACCATTTATCGAGTACTGCAATATCAGATTCACTTTTTTGCCACGTTGATTCCCAATTAGAACTAGATACTATAATAATTGCAGTGTCATCAGCATACGAATAGATTCTTCCGTTTAACGGGAGCCCATCTAATGCTGACACATACATAATATATAGTATTGGAGATAATATCGTGCCTTGGGGGACTCCTCTATGAATTATACCTATGTCACTTAGCACTTTGTTATTTAGGTTAAATGTTTTGTTAAGTAATATTTAAATACTTAAAGTTTCTACTATAATTATCTTTTTAATAATAAAAACCTAATAATCGTTTGAGGATAAATTGTTATTATGCGTTTGAAAATTAAATGTCGTCTATATTTGAATATCAAATGTTCCTAAATAATATATGTGGATTTTCTCTAGCCTCGTTTTTTAAATTCCTATAAAAAATTTAATATCTATTTTTATTACAATATTCGAAAGCCTTGCTTTTAAAAATTAAAAGTGGGGGGGAATTATATGTATAAGGTCAACAGATCCGCTTTGCAGTAGGTTTTCAGTGTAGTAGGTGAATACCTTGTCAAAGTAAGTCAGTGTAATGTATGTGTTAATCATAAATGACTGTTTGACAATCATTTTGAGAAAAGATAGTATGTCGGCCTATATCGTTAATTAATAATTATATTTTACTGTACAAAATTATAAATCAATAATTATCAATCATTTTTGAAACGCATACAAATCGATTTGATAAGACAATTTAAGTACCTACACTTATATAATTATGAAGTATTATATTTATTATTTTTATTACATTTTTAAATGTATTAAATAATATACCAAAACCATATGCTATACTGTAATATGAGAAAATCAGTGATTACTTTCATAATATTTAGAAGCACCAAACAGAAATACATTTAATTTGAGTAAGCCTATAATACAGATATTAGTTTGTTATAATTCAAAATAACAATTAACCTCTATGGTCTTAATAACTAGGAAATGATAATAGATAAATAAAGACATAATGGTTATACAGATATAATTCAACATATTTTGGAATTTATAATGAATATTTGTTATCACTTATCAGTTTCTGATGCATACAAGTGCAAGCTTTAAAATATAATATTATATATATATTAAATTATATATTATTATAATATATAATATTCACCGCCCTGGTGCGTGTGACACTGCGACTTCCGATTTCATGCCGAGCTGCATAATATTGTGTTTATTTTGATTCGTACCCACGACCGCTCAAAGCTGTATCATACCTCAGTGGTATGGCTGTTCGTGTGTTCTGTTTCACTCCACACTTTTGGTGTACTGAATTTCTTGTCTTATGCCGTTTCGCATATTACAGGTACTTTGTTTTTGTGTTCCACCTGGTAAAATTAACCGTCAGTGTCATACGTCTAGTTGCCTATCTATGACGCCGGGTGATAGCGATTTTACGATCGAAAGGTGAAACGAAATGTTTAGGCAGCGTTTGGACATGATTGTAAGTTTGCTAGCACTACTGCATTATCGGGCGCAGGAATTTTCGACGGAACTTTCGATGTAATTTGTTCAAGTGTGCAATGAACATTATTTTAACATAATATTATGTTCCAAACCAATAAGAAAAATTTTAAATTATCATACTTCAACGACACTTTTTTTATTAGATTGTATGTAGTGTTAATAAATATAAATATACATTAAAAAAAATAATAAAAATGACCAAAATCCGTGGGTCTTTCTTTTATAGAGAGTTAATTAATGACTTCTCCGGAGATTATTATTATCTGTGTATATATTCATCAGAACCATACATCAGTAATATAGTGCGTTTCAGACACAGATATATACTAATACTAATAGTATATATCTGTGGTTTCAGATCAACTGCGACTCGACGCTAACGCGCCTCGTGGTGTTTTTTCATCAGGGTTTCTAAAGCTAGCGCGTAATAATCAGCGGCAAATTTAAAATTGATAACGAATATTTTACACTTTTCCAAATTATACATCTATTAAATAAGATAATCAACGAATCATATTTTATGTTATTCTTACTATTTGTTTAGAAAAAACGCACGCTATTTATTGTCTATCCTAGATTGAGAACCCCTGGTTTGAGACAAAACCGCCACGAGTCACAGTTGATCTGAAACGCACTATAGTCTTTTTATTCTCAACCGTCCCGTGGTATTTCTTATGCATATTTTTAAGTGTTTAAGTGATAAAAAATAAGCATCGTTAGACGTTGTAGTAACTGAAAGGCATAGACACGACGGCAAGGTGTCTTTATATCCTGATAAAAGACAATGATAACTTTTTGATTTTGATAGAGTCTTTTAAAAATCAAGCTAGAAAGCTGTACCGAAAAACTGTCCAAAAATGGTATGTAGATAATGAATTTATAATATTTCTTTTGCGTCCTTGGCAAATTAGGAGGATCGATATTCAATACCCATCTAAGTTTCTATTTTTGCACCACTTTTTGTGGCTTACCATCCTATTGTATTGTATTCATTGGCGAATATTCTTCGCATTACTCTTAACACGTTGAGTGCCTCGTTCGACAATATTATTACAGGCATCTATTGTTCGTGGATTTATAATTCATTTGGTTATCAGAGCAATGTTTCTGTTTTTAGTCCCTGGTATTCAGTGAAATGTCTACTTTTGACGGTGGATTGGATTTTGATTTCGTTTATTTTTGGCAAACTAATGCTCATTATTTCCCTGTAAATCGTCGATAGCGAATATGCCGAAGCCTTGACCATTGCGTATGCTTATAGCTAAATACCTAGTTATTATGATTATATGTACACGTTATTCTTATAATTTAGTATCTGATCTTCTAAGACAGTATCGCCTGCATCAACTCGAAATCGTAAAAGTGATCTAAATGTAATCTCAATTTTTCCTCTTAATGGAAGCTCTTGTCGACCACACAGTATTCACAGTATTATTGTTTTTACGATTGAAGTTAATTTTTTCTTATTTATTTCAGCTTGACGTGCTCGTTCAGTATTTAATATATTGATAACACTTATTTGTTTTCCATTAATTACAGAAAGAGAGTTATCAGCCATTATTTTACAAGTATCATGATAGTCAGTCTTTTCATGTTTATTAAATATTTCTTTTGCTTTTCTCCAATTATTGAAGCTTTTTGAAACAAAATTTTAATTATTACCTTTACCAGAAACGTCTTTCGCAAAAATTAAACAGTATTTACAATAAATTCCGTTTTCAATTTTTGAATTTAAAATCCAAGGGAAATGATCAATCTACTGTATTTGAAATTTTAGATCACGCCTGCTTTCTATAGGAATATTAAAATTATTTGGATGTATCCAAAAATCGGTTAAAATTAATTTTGCGTTTCGCGTCAGTCAAAATTTTATTCACAAAAAAAGATATATCATCATTA
>PVMI01024630.1:8384-23138 GCA_008528875.1 Aulacorthum solani
TATGCTGTATGCACATCTTTATGGAACGGACACTATATGCCCAGTGCCCTACATTAAAACGACACGACATTTCATTATTTAAAAACTTTATTTTTGCTCCCGCCGCCTATTCAAAAATGAGATTAAAAAACAAACTATACTTTCTCTTCGTAATCTTACCACGGGTGCAAGAATATAATAGCGTAATTAAAAATATAATAATAACTAATTGCTTCAAGTGACTTTTTTGGGAAAAATTGTGTATTATTTTCACTATAATTTCACAAGTTACGTACTTATACTTATTCCGTATTGTACGTAAATTAAGTACCTTAACTTATAGGAAAATTCCAAAATCTTTGTTTAAAAATCAATGTAGGCTAACCGTTCTGTTGTACGATTTACGTTTGTATATGTGCGAATTTCACTGAGTACCCAAGTTCCATGATTTAAAAGAATTTTGTTGTACCTAAATCTTGAAGTACCTATCTAATTTGTGTGTCACCGTAGATGTAATGTTTGAATTAACCATTAAGTTTTATTGTGATTTTAAGTTTGGTGATAAATCAATATTTATTACCTATGTACAAAAATAGAATTTTTTACGATGTTTAAATTTAAAATGTAAATTTTATTGGGGCTTTAGGTAAATATATTAGACAAATTGAATACATATTTGGTATAAGTTTATAATGGTAACTACCATGCTACCAAAATATTAGGTATATGGCCGTATAAATATTACGTACTATATGTACATAAATATTACACTTTTCATCTTTAAACAGGTTCTATCTATACGGTACAGTCGTACAGATATAGTAGGTATACTACGTATAGTTTCATTTTTAGAAGAGGTAATAATTGTTTTCAAATTTAATATTAAAATATCTAAAATGTATAGTTTAAAAAGAAACAATTATTTATCTATTGTTATATTATTTTTCGTATTAGTAAAAATATCTTATTTAGGTAATAACTTCTGCTAGAATATCAAAGAAGAATTTTTGTCTTTCATTTTTATTACATAAATATAATATGAGCAGACAAAGTATAGGCATGTCATTATAATACAAATAAAATATAGTTTTTTATGTATCACATGTACCTACCATAGTATGAGTATATAGTGTACCTAACATATTGGTTAATAACTTAAATTTTATTTTAGATTCAACAGTGAAAGCAATAAACCATATTCACTTTAAGTCATTCACTATTATGTTAATATAAAATACTGATGGAAAATGAACCGTGCTTTCATTTTGTAAAATATTAACGCGAACCTTGTAAAAAATCGAACATATTGCCGAAAATTGTATAGAGAAAGTGAACAAATATTGCCATTGACCTTTACCTTTGACACGATAATGCCTCAAGGTAAAATTCAATATTCATATTATTATATATTATTAACTTCAAATTAGATAAACTTGACCGATGATATACCGTGTATATTGTGTAGACACATTTGATCTCAATAATGGACAGCTGTAAGAGAAAACATGTTTTACAATTATACAAGGATTCACAAATAACAATATTGTATATTCTATCATTATATCATCAAAATCAACTATATGATATTTGATTAATCAAAACTTCACGTAAATAGGCATTCAATAGGAAAATAAAATTACTTAGGAATATTCGATTTTATATAACTAACGAATAAACCTACAAACAATTTTTAATGATTTTATTGTTTTTAAAAATGATTATAAACATATTTCAGTTTCTATTTTCTATTTTTTAAAATCAATAGTTATAAATACATTTACAATATTTATGTGTACAACTAATTTAATAATAACCTTAAAAACAAAAACCAATACTACTTATATAAAAATATTGAATATAAATTGAACAGAAATTAATTTATTGTAGGTAGGTAGGTACCTTATATTAATTTATCAATGCTGACATGCCTATAATATTCTATTCTATAATTAATTAACGGTTTAAACAAGGAAAAAAAGACGTGTAATTAAATGTTTAGTTTACATTTGTAAATCAAATTATTACTCATCTTATATAGTATATTGTCCCAATAACATTTTACATTTTTTTCATAGTTGTATATTCAAGATTAAATCTAATGAAAGCATTTACATTCACTCTTTCTAAACTCAATGTAATGACCGTTTCGAAATAATAGCCCGGATTGTACACTTATATTGTATATACACAAATGTTTATAATATGTACATCGTTTCCTCTCTCTCTACCTATCTGAACTGAACCATTGAGTTGCTTACGTAGCCAAGTGGTCTACTCGAATTTGACGTTAAGATTATACCCACAACCTATTATGCTGTCATGCCGTCACGTTTGAACAATACGATAGGCAGTAGTAGTACTGTGTTATATTTATGTAGTAAAAGAACATTATTAAAAAGGGTATTTGTTTTGTAGTCAAGAGAAAAATAAAATTGCAACATTATATTTCTATAAAGTATACACGCCAATTGGTTAGAAATTTCAAATTAGAGATGTATAAATAATTATAAATGTAGGTATATAACTATTGTTTTTAAGTAGGTATCCACCTGGCTACCTACACGTTTTAGGTATAGTATATTTAATACTAGTATATAGTACTATATATACTATTACATAGTGTATACTACGATGGCGTGGTGTATAATATATGACTTATACCAGGTTTTTTAAATTAAATAATATAGGTACAATAAAAATTCTAAATTGTATACACATACCTACTTACATTCTAAAATACTTGTTTAGTGTATTTTTATGTTACATACTTGTGTAGTAGGTATTCCTACTTACTTATTTTTTACGATATCAAGAATTATAAACAATAATTTCCTCTTCGACATATAGTTTTTGTAGCACGTATTTAATACCCGTTTAGTCAAAGGCACTATTCTGATATTAAATGTATAAGTAGGTACTCAACTATTACGATAAAAGAATATCATTTTACGATTTCACTGACTTTCATTGCACCAGTTTGCTATATTCAGATTGTAAGATCAGTTTTGAATTCACTTATTATTTCTGTTAAATAATTGCTTTATTAAGAATGTTTTTTTACCAATTATTAAAGAATTCTCAAGTAATTGATTTGTGTTATAATCTAACGCATGACTGCCCCTAATATTATTGACTTGTCACTTGTTCAATTTTTAATGTGGAAAACGATTAAATACTGAATTGAATAAAAAAATCAGTACATACGAGAAATGTACAGTTTTAATCTGCTGTTAAGTACTTAATATTTCTTATTAACTATATTGAAAAAGCAACTACGCTCCGCTTATAGTAATAACGTACCTAAGCCTTATTATTGTACTTGTATATGAATTATTGTAAAAATGAATGAGTCATTACAATTTACAAACGTTCACGATTGAAATGCTTGTATAATTTTTATTTTTGTTTATTTTTTATTGTTATAGTGTGAAATCAAAACATGCATTGTGTACAATTGATAGATTTTCTTTCAAGTTACACATGTATTGTAGTATATTATCTAATGATTGTATACACAATATTACAATACGCTGTATAGGTGTTTCTTAAACGCGTGCAGGTATCTATGTAACATCATAATATCAATCGCATTGGAATTTGCTGAGTTTTACTTTTTCGTACCTACAAATAAAATAATTACTATTCAATAAATTATAAAAGTAAACATATTCAATTTATATACACCTTCATGGTAAAATGATTGTAACTTGTGTATATACCAATAAGTAGAAAAGTTTGAACCATTAATATGTTTAATGTTTAGCGTAAGTACTTATACTAAAAAAAGTGAAAATGCATTTGTTTATTTTGTGTGTTGCAAAACAAAACTAGATTTTTAGTCTTCTTTCTTTCTAAGAAAATTAGAAGTTGAATTATTTGATTCCATTAACAACTCCATTAAGGGTTTGATTTGTGCATGTATTATAAATCATAATATTTAAATTCACTATATTATCATATTTTATTTTTGATAGAAATGAAAAAAAAGTTTAGTTTCTAATATACTAGATTTTAACAATGTCCATGACATATATTCGTCCTTGATGCTTATAATTATATCTAGCTACTTATTGTTATGGTCAAATCATATACTTACAAATGTTTATTTACAAAGATCATA
This sequence comes from Aulacorthum solani, assembly GCA_008528875.1. Classification (NCBI taxonomy): domain Eukaryota; kingdom Metazoa; phylum Arthropoda; class Insecta; order Hemiptera; family Aphididae; genus Aulacorthum; species Aulacorthum solani. The sequence goes on from PVMI01024630.1 coordinate 12,484, forward strand.
TGAGAAATTAAATTAGCCGTAAAGAATACATAATTTCGGTAATAAGAGTACCTAACTAATTTTAATAATGAGAAAAAAAACGTCAACTGTTGGTCACATTGTGTTTGGAAACTCCTTGTTTCAGCTGACCTTTAAAATAAAGAATATTAATTTTGGTGATATCCAATTTTTTGTTAAAGATTTAATTTATATTTTATATTAATTTTTTCAAAAATGCTGTAAATAAAATGTTGGTTGTATAAATAATAACGTGCCTACATTGGACACATTATTAATTGTTGATATTTTTGGCTCTATAACAGGGGCGGCTCCAGAGACATGGTTGGGGAAGGACTAGATCATAATTTTCAGAAAACTTTTTAACATTATAATAGGTTTTTTTTTGTAATTTTGTTTTGAACAATATAAAATGTTTTCGAAATACGGGCTTGGAAGATCACTATGGCCTCTTAGGCCCTTCTCGTAGCCGTTTCTGAACTAGACTCTTTTATAGGTATCATTGTCGTACTTATTATATTGTTGCAAACTTCAATGAAATAAAATAAAATAAATAAATATGTTCTACTGATATTTCATATTTCTACTAAATTTTATTAATAATTCATCACGATCATGCCCCAAGTATACTTTACGCATTGAATATAATAACAAGAATCAGTAGTTATGAAATTATAGTTCACATCATGAACTACTATTTAAAAATTAGTAATTACTAGGTAGATATTTAACACTTTTAATCAAGTATTGAGTAACGTACTATAATTGTATACATATTACAAAGCTATAATGTATGATGTATATACGTTATGATATAAACGTAGTTATTGAGGGTGATAATATTATAAGATATAATATACGTACTTAGATATTTTGTTATATTTAATATATTTTTTTCGCCACATGGGGATGAACCGCTTGCACAATAATTACCCCCAAACTTTTAATTTTAATATTTAAATTACTGATACTACTTATTCTATACAGTTAAAATACACCACTGACATATTTTGTTTTATTTTCATAAGCATAATATTATTGAATTTAGGTAGTAAAAGTGCTTACACAGTTCCTAAGTATTTTGGTACCTAAAAAAAATATTTATCGTAGTAAGAAAAAAAAATAAGTAATAGTATATTATATTATTATACCTATAGATGCTTTAGTAGTTAGTATCTAACCTAAGTACTATTACTATATACTGAATACCTTTTGAAACAATTACCTTTGTATAGACTTATGTTTATGAATCCAAAAAGAACAGTTGTACTGATTCATAAATGAGGAAAAATAGACAGATTTTGAAGTAGACTTGTCATTATTTCTGCCGCTATAGCGGTATTCCATATTATTAACTCAAATCGGAATTTGATTTTATAGGTAGTCCATTCAAAGATATTTCACGGTTAACCTGAATCCGTTTGGATCCAAATATCCAATAAATACCGTAAAATTTTTATCATATAATTACTTTGATTTTTGAATAGGTACACGGACTTAAACGAAAATATTTTTTTTAAGTTGTATACTGCTGTCACTCCCCTGAAAATCACCTTCGAAGACTTATAAAAAAGTGTGATTATGTGTTATTTTAATTTAATCCAATTGAATTGTCGAGTCAAGTGTCACTATTCATAATGGGTGACTTCTTAATCAATAATCCTGGAATCTCAAAGCTATTGTTTTTTTGCTCTCTGTATACTATTACTGTGATATATTTCAGAAAATGGACATAAACAATTTAATAAATATGCGTTTGAAAATTAAAAATGATATAGTTTTGAAAGTATTAGGCTAAGGCATATGATTTAATGTATTTGTATTAGAGATGATGAGATCCTACCTATGGGTAGTATTGGTAGTAAATAGTGGTTGTCAAATACATCATGCTTGGATGCGCCGACAATTTAATTACAGGTATCACGGTAATTGTCAATTTGGAACATTTAGGCCGACGATTTTGTTGTTGTTGTTCTTATTCTTCTAACTAGTAGTGTGGAAAACACGTAATTCTATACAGACCCTAATAATTTTAATGTAGCACGAAATTATTGTACATGTGTATAATATCTAGTTGTATACTAAATGAGAAAAATAGTAAAAAATAATATGCAATTGTTATGGCAAAAATGAATTATATTATTATAATAGTAATATAACATTCGTACATCAATCTCAATTGTATGAATTTCACGGTTTCGTAAGAATTAAAATCAAATTCACGTATATAACGGGAATTTAAAATGTTTGGACTTATTTGTGGTGTACTCGTCGTATACATAAAACAGGAATATAATAATATGCATTAGAAGTTGGTACATGTTTTTTACAAAATAATACAATAGTGAATTTATTTAAGATGTGTAAAACACAACATAAACAAGTATGTATCTTTTTTCTAGGTGATTCTACTGCAATGGAGAACGATATTGATAATTTCATCCAACATGACCAGGTAAAAATGTGTCTCAATAATATATGGAGGTTATTATAGTATATTATACTTTATAGGAGAAGAAGTATATTAAAATAATTACTGACGGTTATTTATCCAAATTAATGTAAAAATAGTACAACAGAGTCAAGAGTTGAAAATTAAAATTGAAAACCCGCAAGAGCTTTTTTCTAAAACGTACCCAGTCAAAAATCTAGAAGTACCTAATTAACAAATAAATACCTTTGTACACCTTAAACTTAATCATTATTAAACGCTTGGAAAAATTGTCTTATCATTCACAAAATACATTTATCTTGTATATACGTTAGCAAACTAATTTCTACACTGTATTCATGAATAAAAGTAAAGTTGATGGTATTAGTGCCTATAACTTATAACTTTCTAAACGTCAAAATAAATCTGCACCAGTGGATTATACGAATTGATTTGGTTTTAAAGTTTAACCAAAGCGTTTTATGTTTTACTCCTGATGCTTTTCCTTTATTTTAAATTGTATGTTATAAGCCATAACAAATTGTTTAACATTATATGAGGCATCAATTAAACTTAACTACATTTTCTGCAATTGTTCAATACTTTTATTTGTCAATCTTAACATAATTCTAATTTCTATATCCGTTACGATTACCTTATATCACTATATCAGTAATAAATTATAAAATAAAGCAGCGTCCTTTCGGACAAAATAATATAATATTGTCTTTCTTTCAAGATACTTTTCTGAATTTTTGATAGTGTCAGTCATGAGACAAGTAGGAACTTTTTAAACATACACTTTTCTAACTTTTGCGTTTCCGATATTTTATTATTAAATCATTTCTCAATAATAGAAAATTTGATATTTTTCACCCAGCTAAGTTGTCTCGAGGAAGTATCTAATTCTCATACAGTCACATATGCTTTATGTGCGACACACACACGATTTTAAGTATTTTACGATATTGGCAACACGGTGATATTCGCCTCAAACAATGACCTCCGGTAAAATAACTGAAAAAATGTAATCATACTTAAGCCAAATTGCCGCGTGGGATATAAATAAAGACAAATCCACTCAAATGATTTCTCGCTTTAGGAATCATATAGGTAATGAATGTCCACCTGTTAAACAAAATAATAGCTCCACTCACCAATTAAATCATTAACGTAAGACTTAGGTATAACCCCAGACAAAAGATTGACTTGGTTTCACCTTTCAAAACGAATACATAATCAAGTCAATACTCACATTCACCTATACATCGTTCCATCTTAAAGATTTAAAATAAGCGTAATATACAAATCCATAATCAGTCATTCTATTTGGGCGTACGAGGATCAAATATTAAGTGTATCTGTCAAAACTTTGAAGTTTGGACATCATATTTATTATTTATATATGACATAGCTTTCTCAACAATTATCTATTAAGACTTATTATTACAGGTATTCCATATGAGTAACAATAATGTCTTTGTTCGAACCCCTTCACTTTTACTAATTTTGCAAAATTAACTAGAAAAAGCTCATTATTAATATTTCACCTAGAGTCGTTCAAATACTCTAATACATTTATACCTAACATAATATATTAGGTATCTCTTCTCTAACTACTCAACAAAATATTTTCTGCTATTTCTAAAAATGAATTCATAAGCTAATTTATAATAAAACATTCTTTGTTTGGTAAGTACTTATACTGTCAGTTTATGCGGTTGAGGTATATATGGTTTCCGACTCGTCGTTTATAGATTTTTAATTAGTTACGTATTATGCTATTATTACTTGCAGTTAATATTTTGATAGTATTTTTATTTTAAAATCTTTAAATAACCGTTAGGTACCTACTTATTATAACTCCGAACAGTTAAAACTTATAAGTGTTATAAGTAAGATAAATTAATAATATCTTATTATTAATTTATTATGTTAGTCCTTATTTTTGTGTAATCATGCAGTTACAAAAATAATGTTTTTGTGAAACTTATAGTTAATCAATAGTCTAGAACCCAAAGAGAAAATTTTAAGAAATCTTACTTTTTTTACTAGAAAAAAAAACAATATTTTTACGGAAATGAACAAGAACAAGACTAGTATAAATGAAGCAAACTCGTCTCTGTCTAAAACACATTCAATTATTGACTGCTGTAAAAAATACACCGTGAAAATGATGAATTGATTTTAGTAAAATTACTGAACATTCAGTACTTTCGTTCAATTTTTTATGTTTTGTTACAAGGACCTCCATAAACCTATTAATTAAACTAAATTTCTATAAAAAAATTATTGAGATAAATAAATATTAATTAAATATCTACATATAAACATGTAATTTGCATTTGAAGCTTGTAGTCAGTCAAGCTTTATAATTTGAAACTATATAAAAATGTTAATAATATTTACTGTAAATTTCTTCATTGGGGTGTACATTTTTTGTAGATTATATTTATACAATACACATTGTATATATTTTCTGATTGTCGTATATATTGAATACGCACCATTCGTACGGACATATTATAGATTATGGACTGAACAGTCCATGTACATTTTATAGTGTGTAATAAAATGCATAGTAATTTTTTTCAAACATTTTTTTTTTAATAGTCGTATATTAAATACACATAATAATAATATCTGTTTGTTTAGAAGCTGGAAGCATATTCTTTGAACAACACGGGTCATGCAAAAAAAGAGTTGATATTTTTCAACCGAGTGCCTAAAGTGGGCAGTCAAACGTTCATGGAGATATTGAGATTGCTGTCTCTCAGAAATCAGTTTGTATTCTACCAAGATCATGTGCAAAGGGTCGAAACCATTCGCCTGGCTGAAACCGAACAGGTGAATATAGTTCTCGTGTACCCTATATGCGTATAATATATCTGTGTAATAATAATAATATAATAAACGTTTGTGTTTTTAAAAATGACACGAAAATTATGAAATTCCCTTTTATAATATTAACTGGGACACAACGTTGACTACAAAAAATCGTGACTAATTTTGTTTTAATTACTGCATCCTCTGAAAAAATATGTACACGATACTTTTGTGTTCTTATAAAAGAATTCTATTTACTATTTGTACTATTCATTGTTTCATTTAGAACATGTAAATACCTACTATTATATATCATTCAATTATATTTATTTCGATACGTGTAATAAAAATGATAAATGGAGCAAATACCTCCATTATATTAATATTATAAAATCACTACACAGCTGTACGCCAACATTTATAAGTAAACAAATTAAGGTTATTACTTATATTATATTATAAGGTTATATACTTATATCTATCAATAATAATAATAATAATAAAAAAATGTTTTATTTATATTTTTTATTTTGTAATAGGAAATTGAGTACACTATCACGTAAACAGAAATTTAAATGAAAATAATAATTAAATAGATTAATAAAAATAAAAAATGTAGTTTAAAAACATTCTTTCTTTGAATGAATAATGATTAGGTACTTACTTATTCAATTATGAATAATATAAAATGTAAATCATCGTAAAATTAATAAAAACCATTAAAATATGTTTGCTAAATGCTGGAGTGTTTCCAGACGTGATAAATGTTTGTTTACAATAAATATATTATAATATATATTGGCATCTAGAAAAAACCCTATGTATTTTATTAAATATAATATAGAGTATAAATTGTATAATACACTACTTATGTATTTGATATGTAATACATATTACATAGGTATATATATTTTTATATTGGTACAAAAAGAAAATAAATAACTAAATTATCATAAACATAATCCAATTATAATAATATGTATTTTCAAACTTAGTTGTTCTTGCAATTTGTTTGTTCATGTTGAATACTATATAAGTGCTATTTTCATCAAACGTAAGCCCTATAATCGTAGGAATTCGTAGTTTTGTAAACGCGTTAAAAATTTACAACGAAGAAAAATTGTTCTATTTATTGTGCTGTGACTTGTTATGTTAAAGTACTATAGTTACCTGTATTGCAACAAACACTTGTAAAATCGATCTCAAAAGAAAAAAAAATTTAAATTTAATAATCGAAAGATTTATCTGGAGAAAAATGTTCCCTCTCATATGCATATCCCAATTTTAATTTAATAATAATACCTACATTAGATAAGTGATATTTATATTAAAATACACTTTGAAATATGAAAACAAAACTTAATACATCTCAAATTTTAAATTTAATGCATTCATATTCTTTTTATATATTTGTTTATTTATTCATATGTTTAAGAATTGAGTATACTTAAAATAATGAAAAGAATATAAAATTCACAATTATAGTATAATAATATTGGAATTATCATACATCGAAAATGTATTGAGTGTTTCAAAAAATTAAGAAGTTTCATGAAGAAAAATATATAGATAGGTACATTAATTTGTATTTATCCTATGAATTACCCAAACAAAAACAATGTGATGTATTTTAAGATAAAGACAATTAAAATAATATATTTAATTCCAACATTTTTTATGTCTGGGACCCATGTAAGAATTAAGAATTAAAAAGTAATCATACACAATTTCCCAACATAAAATACAAAATTCTCATGATATAAAATATAATTACATATTATTTACTACTTACCTACTAGGTTATACTGGGCACTGTAGAAAATATGGGTACCTATTATAGAAATTAGATTTAATTACTATGCATAATTTGAACGAGTAAATAGCCATAGTATAATACTTTTATGTATTTAATTTTATTTGGTAAATGTACTTATATTTACAAGTTACCCCAGTTAACATTGAACATTGATTACACACACAATATCTTTGTTAAATATTCAAATATTTAGAGAGGAAAATTATAATATCAAAGTTAAATTCCATAGGTTGATATAATTGTACTAAAATTGTAATCTAATTAAGTGCCAGGTGTATATAGGTACCGTACCTATAATATACGTGTATGAATATTATGGAAACTTATAAACTGTTATTGTAGTTGATTACTAAATATTTTATTGTTCAATTGAACCACAATTTTACTTATAAGTACCAAAGAAATATTATTACGAAAATTACAGAGAACTGAGTTTCAAATAACCTTATAAATATAACCAATTTCATTGCTATAAACGGTTAGTGGGTTATTTTTTAGAAGATGGCACACTGCAGATTTGTCATCTTTGCTATTCTAAGCATCATACTCGCGACATAACTAATTCAAGTTCCGCATAATCAAAATTGTTGATTCTAGGTTAATAGCAAGGTAAATTGACCTTTTCATCTAATTTAAAGATGATGACTGAAAACGTTTTCTGTGATATGCTGTCGTTTTATTTGATACCTCGAATTCAAAGAAAAATATTTAAGATTTACCATACAATTTGTAATATTTTTATCTCCGTTAAAAATTATGTCTACTCATTCAAATCTGAAGATAGATTACAGCACAGGTTACAGGTAATATTCTTATTTATAAACTCTTTAATTGGTCAATTTATTCGAATATTAACCTAAAACCCATCTAACCTAACCAGTAACCACCCACTACACTTGTTTTGGTTGCGCGGAATGTGAATGTATGTCTCATAAATATAGAATAGTATTATGATGGGCAAAAAAACAAAGTAGTGTAAAAGCGTCCTCTTTACTCGACTCACATCTCTACAATCTTAATATATTATGGGCTGGTCGTAGGTAGGTACCCATTTTTTGACTACACATTACAGGTGCTTATTTTAGTGGCCAACTACTGGCTATTTTTAGTATGGAATATGATTATTTTTGTTTAGTTTCACTCAGTGCAATAGTAATGCAATATATGTGATATTATTGATGTGTATACACCGGTTATCGAGTCTTCCAAATTTTGTAACAAAATGGTGGGGTTCGAGTAGGAACTAACTTATCCCCACCATTACAAAAATTATGCTAATACAATTTGGATGTTATCCAAAACTAGTGTTTTTTTTATTTCTTTTATTTATTAATGCCAAGCATTATAGTTGTATAAGTAAATTAATTAATTTTATGACATAACAGCGTATTATTTCGATTTGTGGAGGAGGTCTAAATCAAGTTCCCAATTAAATTTACACTACAAGTGCACAATAAAATACATAACTAAGTATCTTTTTATTTAAATTATACATGCAATTTTTAAATAATTAGTAAATATATAATTAATTTATATAAATATATATATATTTTTTAAACTAATTTATTAAGGCTTTAAAGGCAGAGATTTTTAGCCTGCATTAACTTAATATTAGAAAAGGGAATATCAATCTAAATGTAGTACATAAAGATGTTCACATATTTTAGAGAATTTATAATTTGTGACTAAGTTTATATTCTGCAAAAATGTAATTATTATCTTCATTGAGTACTTGGTGAATTGTTCAAGTGTGATGAGAGGTTTGTTGAGGATCTTGCGGGATTTAGTGAATTTTTTGCCGTTGATAACTAATGTAGTTATGTGTTCTATTGTCAGTGTATCATTGTACGTACTATGTAAATATGTAACACATACTGGTACTGGTTTTTTTCTGATGAGGTAAGAAATTTGAGTGGCTTATTTTAGCCCAAGTAATAATTATCTCCTATCTTCTTTTGATTTTAAGAGGGTATTTTAATATTCAATTTTACACTTCTAAGTTTTTTGGAGAGAGATAGGTTTAACCAGCATTTCTGCTGTTCTTTCATTATTTTGTGCTGTGTGATGTTGAAAGTTTTGAACGAATTTAGACGATTAATTTTTGTGGAGAGAGGAGACGTAGTGACTTCGTAAGCCGACTTATCTGCTTTCTCATTGCCGGGTATCCCAACGTGTGAGGGAACCCACATAATTTTTATATATATGATTTAATTTTAAGCTTTTCGGTTGGCATTGTTATGTCTTAACTTATGACCGGAGTTCGGATTTTGTAACTATTATATATTATATTTTTTTTATCGTTCTTATATCACGAAGCTTGTCAGGTATACATATTGTTTATATTCGATACTTGTTGTGCCAAAACGTAGAGTAAACTACACGACATTTTATATTGATTTTTTTTTTACAGCTTTTTAGCTTCTTTATTTATTTTTTTTTTTTTGAATTATCTTTCTTTTACAAAATATTTAAGTATGTTCTAAATCAATGGGGATATTTAATGTTTATAAATTATAACTATTTATAATTTTTTATTCCCTTATTATATGATGTACAAATTTAATATTTAGGAATTTTTTACTAGGTAACTATAACCCGTAACAGTCCTGTAGGTACCATAATATATTATATATATTATATATTTATATTAATTTCAAAGAATTAAATACAATATTAAGTAAGTCTTTAACTTATTTTTTAGGTGTTTTGGAACAATTTTTAGTGTTTTTCATGATTTTTTTGGGTTTTTATTACTTTTATTTATTTTTAATGTTTTTTAAAGTCTAAAAAGCTAAAAAAAATTCTGACCGCCTATAAATTATAATATTATATAAATATATAACATAATGTATTAGCTAATTCTAAGTAGCATTATAATATGTTTTTTCTATACGGCATTAGATATAACTGCACATAAATAAATAAGCGAAATATTAAGTTCGTGCCTTCTTCAATCATTACTGCAAACCTATAAAAGATTAATGTAATGTGTGTTTGATTTAAAGTTTTCATATGTGGTATGTTGGAAAGATAGGCTGCAGAAAAAATCGCAATGTAAATACATTAAATACGTATTTTCAAGTGAGTTTGAATAATTTTTTTGAAATCTATTCATTTAGTAATAATATATAATTATTAAATTAATTCTTTATAATAATAGCCTACACTATCAGATAATTAATCAACTATAAATTATAATAATTTTAAATTACCGATACAAAACCTAGTAGTTGAGGTTCTTGGTTTTTTGTATTCATATGCAGTTGTATTATTATCGATATATCTTAGGTACTGTTCTATGCGATCGCGATTAAACGAAAGTCATACACTTACTACTTAAGCATAGTCATTTTTGTTTTTTTTTTTAAATTTTTTTTTACCACGTAGGTATTCTGTATAATTGCTTTAACATAGGTCTATTGTTCATTGTTTTTGCCGACGAATTCTCCGATTCGGTATATGACAACCCTCGAAGTGAAACGCATCATGGAGTAATTTGTGCAGGTTTTTAATCAATTTATTGTCTTCACGGAGTTATAATGTCACATTCCAATCGTATTTTAACCTATTCGATTGTTATTTTAA
>PVMI01024656.1:1647-17200 GCA_008528875.1 Aulacorthum solani
ATAGGTACACGCGTAGCGTTCACTTCGTGAGATAAAATGGACTTGACTCTTAATTGCTTCGCAGTGCGTGTGTGTGTTTAATAGATACACCCTCCGATCACGTCGGGATTACGACGGACGACTCGCGTCTACACAAATATATATATTTAGCCAATACATCTCTGGCGATAAGGTATTATATGACAAGTGCCAAAGAATCTCTCGGGCGTCGCATCTATATGATATCACGGGGGTGTAAGTGTTTGAATTGTCTGTTTTTATTTTTCATGGATACCGGGTATTTTAAATTGACTTTGTAACCAAAGTGTCTCGTCTATTATTATATTGTCTCCACTTATATGTCATGTACCCTAACCGGTCAGAGCCACCTCATGTATATAGTAGTCGAACCTATTTTATTTATTTTTCAAACTTTCCGTGTATGTGTAGTTTGTTCACATGGCAGATGCTTTTCACCGTTATAACGTTAAATGTCATTGTAATCGTTGAACTAATTTACTAATAAAAGCTAATTGAAAAAAAAAAAAAAACGTTAAACGTATTATTGCACGTTGATATTTTTAATTTGTTCGATATAAAATAATACAAATGATCGGTTATAACGTGTAGAAGTAGAACTATGTATAATATTATATTATACTATTATGAAAAATAATTTAACTTTTTACATAGATATCTACTTCTACAGTTACACCAACAAATAGATAAATCTTCTAACATTTTTTTTAGAAAAGTATAATTTGATAATATAGTATATTTATATTTTTTTTAATTAAATCTACCAATAATTGGTTTTAGTGAATTATGAATTCACACTTTACACGGTGATACATTTATATAATAGTTTTTTAACAATTGTTTTAACAGATTTAGTGTGTTTGTATAAATTTTATGTTATTGTGTCACAATACTTTAGAAGGTATTTCTTTTTTAAACTTTAAGTTATTTATATGATACATTATCAGAAAGACTAGAACAAAAACCTTCCATACCTAGTCTACCTACTTAATCGAAATTGTGCACCTATCTATAAAAATATATATAAACACGTTATGATTTGTTATNNATTTGTTATTAATCATTTCATTTTTTTTTTATTTGTTATTTGTTTTTTTTTATGTACATATAAATAATATAAGTATTAATATTAGAATTTGATCCATGTTATTGAACAATGGAATACCTATATTGTTTGATAAGAAATTCATCAGACAAATAGAAAAATATATTAATAATATCCAAGCGTTAGGTTAACTTGGTGCTTTAAAGTTTATTTTTAGTAAACGACCTTAATTCGCAGTATTTTCATACAATAAAACAATATTATTTTACTTTGATGAAAAAAAATGAAGAAAAACAACATTAATTAGAATATTTTTTTTGTTTTGTTTTTTTACAGACGTTTCGTCATGGCTTTCCGTACCAGCCGACTGCTCTTGCATTCGACCCCATACAACGGTTGTTGGCCATTGGCACCAAAAACGGATCTTTACGAATGTATCCTTTACACGAACAACTTAATACATAGATATTTTTAACTTATATATTATAGTGATACTCACGATCACGATGTATTGTAGGACGATGTCAAGCTAATAAGGTAAGTGTACCCACATACCCATGTGTTTTTATTCATTTACACGTTTAATATAAACGTCATTTTTGGCGAAACGAAATTTAATACCGATGAAAAATGAATGGCGTCGGTTGTTTTAATATGTTGTAGATAGGCCTATTTCTATGTTTTCGAGGCCATTAATCATTAGATCTCCTTAGGGTAGTCCGCATTAGGAAAATAATTTATAACTGTGTGCCCCTTTTCTCTCTATTAGAACCTGTTTATGACCACTATACAGTATAATGGCTGGGTCATGATGTACAGCAATAGTAATTACTGACTTCGGGTAGATGATAAATATTAAATAGGGAAGGAATCACCAGCCTTAACAAAACAGCTATATATTTATTATGTTTAAGAGATGAGTAGTTACCAGAGTAAAAATAATGCGCAAGTTTCCACGAAAGCAATATTCAGTCGAAAGTTTAGGTCATGTATCAAAAGTTATTTCAACGGCTTGAGGTTTAATTTTTGAAAAACAAGTTGTGTTCAAATATTCGTTTGCATAAGCTTAATGCGATTTCTCACTCGAAAACGTTTTTCCCCCTTAGCCTGGTTATGACGAATTTTTAAATTTCGTATAGTAATGAAGAGTTATTTTATGTGGAACTATATTGTTTGGTAGTTATATTCTCATTAGTGTTTAGCTTTTGGATTAGCATATTACTTACGCTAATGGTATTTTATGAAAATATATTGTCTATATACTATAATCGACGCTGATTGATGATGGGAATGGAAAAACTTTAAACTAGAATCTCAATGATTTGCTTATATTACCTAAATAATATGTAATATGTTTCAGCATAAAATAATAATTCATAATATCCTCAATAAATTTGTTTGGTAATATTTTTAATAAATTTACATTTAAAAAGGTGGGCAAGTGGTTACCACTCTGCTATACATTTGGTGTCGTGTGGGTCATTGCAACAGATATGTTAAATTAGAATTCAATAAAAATCATTACATACAAAAAATGATTTGGTGCGAAGACGGTCTGTCAGCCTATTTTATGAAATATATTATATAATATAACTTTAAGTCGCTATTAAAGTAATTTATTTTACTAATAGTAATATTTAATAATGCAGGAGTTTTAAATAGCATTTGAATACTAATGCAGGAGATCGAATTTATTTTTTCCTAAAACATTGCATTTTAAAATTGCATTATGTGTATCAAATATAATAATATATTTCAAAAGTTTTAATTATAAATTTAAAATATTTTTAAATTTAGAATAGTTATTCCTCGTTTAAACATCTAATATCGTCCAAACTTAGAATGTCTATAAAAAAAAAATCGTACTTATATATTTTTAGATTCTTTGGTTTTTTTTTATAAAATACTTACGAGTAATCTTGTATTTATTAAGTTTTTAAGTCTTAGCTATACAAATCAAACATTTTTAAATTACATTACAAAATAATTCGTAAATGTCTGTAATTTTGATGAATTTCGCCAAAATTTGAACTTTTTATGCTTATAAAAAATTATTGTGGATTTACACTCCAATTATTTTTTTTATTCACATTTATAACATTTCATGAATAATTTTGTATTACATTTTCATGTTTTTTAATCAAGCGAAAAATATTTATCGAAATTCGACTGTAAAAAAAAAAAAATTAAAATTGCTCATGTCTATCAATTTCACTTAATTATTTTATTTTTATTGTTGAGTAATTTTTAAAATTTGATTCAATTATGTTTTAGCTAATGATACTTAAGAAGTTAAGTGTGTGTATATATTATAAAATAATTGAGGTGATTGATGAATAAACTTATAGGGTATGTACTTGAAAGGATTAATAATATTAGTTATAAATCGAGTACATATATGTTGAGTCAAAAATCCACGAACACAATCTTATCATAGACATTATCATTAGCTAAATGTTGTTTTTTTAATTTATATAATTGTACCCATACATTGCATTCGGTTTACAAAGGTAAATAGGTTATACTCGTATTAGCCGTATTATGTACAATATACAATATACAATACGTGTATGCTCTATACGAGATTCAGAGATTTATGAACAAAGGTTTATCCAATCTCTCAATTCAAATAACCATACCACACACCACTCTTCGGAACCGATCGACCTGGTTGTTTATCATGGGTTGTACAACGTAAAAGTAACAACCAACTGCTATTAATCTGAGTTACTTTACATACCCATCTTTCACATTTCAGAGGGAAATACACTACGAGGAAAAAACTTTGTGTTTGGCAATTTGTTTCGTAAAAAAATCCTATCGGACTAGACGGCGCCGATTTCGCACAATACGTATACGTATACTTCTGTTTTCCATGTCGCTTTAATTTTGAACAAAAACATTTCACGTTTTCTTTTGTTTAATAGATGTTGTATATTTTCCTTGAAAGGAATTCTGTTCACGTTAAACAATTCAAGCGGGATAACCGGTATAAAATGATTATGTTTGCAATCCGTTAAAAATATTATAAATCAAACAAAATATTTTGATTAAAATTGAAAAACATTGTTGAAATTATTGTGGCAAATATAATCTGTATTAATGTATGTCCTTATATTGTAATACATCGTATTGCATCATACTATTTATTTTATATGTTTGTGAACGGAATCCCAAAGAATTTACTTATTATCAAACAAAAATAAATTGTTTTGTATAAAATCATACAGAAAGTTTAAATTTAAGACTTAAGTTGTTTTTATGTAGTTTGTTCAAAGAGGAACAAAACTTACTTGTTTGGCAGTTAGTAAACAAAATAAAGTTATTAAATTAAAACGTCTAGTGTGATGTTAAAAATATATGTTTATGAAATATAAGCAGCTAGATGTACCTAGTTCAAAATATTACATTAAATATGCTAAAAAAACAGTAGAGAATCATAAGAATTTTTTTTCATAATAATAAGATCTTTGTGGCACAAGTTTTTTTTATCAAATTTGATTAAAACACAACATTTTGGTGAACAATTTTGGAAGATATCATAACTTATATTTTAAAATAAGCTACATGATATGATTTTTATCGATAAGAATTAAAAAAATTCTGTACTGTAAATTAGTAACCTACCTATATTTAACTATCCATTCGTGGTTATATTGGTTAATAATTATTGTGAATCATATATAGGTGATTTAGTTTGCAATATGTTTTTGTCCGGTGGCGGATTTATGTAGTGGAGGACTTCATAACCATGGCGTCCCAATAGTGTACACCGGTGACAGTATCGCATTGTCTGGCAAACGAATATACTCAGTCACGCTAGTGGCCTGAAAACAGAGAGAGATTGACTCTGTGTATGTCTAATATTAAATGCATTTTATCAAAAAACTGATAATAAACTAATTTATTATTTAGTATAGTATGACTTATTAGTAATAACTAATATCGTTTACAATTATATTGGAGAAATTACAAAAAAGTATGGTACTTGCTTGAAAATTGAAATCATTATAGGTACTGTACCTACACGATGCTCTTCGTTAAAATTTAATCAAATATTCACCCATCGGTTGAACACTTTGTCATTTGACTGCTGACAACTTCTATTTGAATTAAGGTTTAATGGTCAGTTTTTAGTTCAAACAGAATAATTGAATGATGGAATAAATGGACGGAATTGGTTTGTTGTCATATCGACAGTTGAATTCATTAATAATACTCATCTATTGTTCAGATGAAATATACTTTTTTTTTATTACTAAAAAAAGATCAATTTTGCACATTCACATACATTGCATAAGTGGAAATAAACTATTGATTTCAGTCTGACCATCGTTTTACCCTTACCACCATATCCCTTTATCCGCATCAAATTGAACATTTCCATAGAACTCGAGAGAATATTCAACCAAAGGATTAGTTGTATGTTGGACCTATTATGTAAAAAAAAAAATACTGACCAAACCTTTTAGATACTACCTAAATTGTACGAAAAACATATTTAAATGTATATTTTATTCGTTTGAATACATATTGCGAAATTGCTATCTTAAATTTAACTTTAGAGTTATTAATAATGGTCTACTAAGAATACATTTTTATTACGTACTAATGTACTATACGTTTATACACTTTTTAACGATTGTTTTGAAATTTTTAAAGTTGTTTTTTTAAATACAAACACTGATAGTAATAGCTTATAAAAACGTATCAACTTTTCTTAAATAATTTTTTGTTGGCGTACCGATTTATTGATAAAAATAAACACATTTTAAAATTTAATAAAAAAAAAGAATGTACGTTTCTCTGGAAAATTCATTGTTGGATGAATTGCGACAGTCATTTATTTATTTGTCTCCAACATATGATAAGCTGACAGTTGTTTTTATCGTGTGAAATAAGAACGAATGTATTATGTCAGGATACTTTTCTCTTTACTCTTGGATAGCTCACGGTTATCTGAATTTTGTATCGAATTTAAATGCGTTTTTCTGCGTGGAGAACATCCTAGAACCTGTGTCATATGAAATTTCGACAAATTCTTCACATTTAATACAAGATAAATGTATTTGGATACCATTTGTATAGCACAAACCACTCGAAAGTCTTACGCTTATCACCTATATCCTCAACTATGCATCATGTAATGATGCTGTTGATAAAACGTTATTTTAAAATATTTATAAACAAATAGTTCAACGATTTTCTTCTTTTATGTTCTATATCAAGATACCTTGAGGTTTTTAGTTTTTTAATTAAATATTTTTGGTTTATTTCATATAATTGAGCTCTAAATAGAAATATATGCTAATTATATGACTAATATTTTGTTGTATAGAATTATTTATACGTTTATTAATTGTTTTAATATCTTTTATGTTTGAGGTTTAATGATTATTTTTTAAAGTTCATTTTGCGATGAATGATTGATGTTTTTATGTGTTACAAGACATATCGATTTTTCGTCAATGACGAATACCATGAATAATTAAATTAAATTTTTAAGGCATGACTTAAATGAACCTATTTATAATAATTATTATTATTTGGATTTATATGTGCATTATTGTTTATTGTTATGGCTTTTGAATATTTTACTTACATACTTGTTCATCTATACATAGCCCGTCAATATTTATTTTATAAACTATTTCGTCTTTTTGATTTTTTCTTTTTCAAATGTTTTTTTAAGCATTTAAGGTGTTCAGTAACTTTTCTGTGAAACTATTCGTTTGAAAATGTATTCAAGTTTAAGAGAAGTGTTAACATTTTGAGTAGAGACATTTATATGTTTTGTGTTACAAATAATACATGAATCAAGCATACTTGGCTTTGATTTCCGGTCACTTTAAAAATATAAATAACGGAAACGCGTTGATGGTACTAGTCTCTAGTTGGAATTTTCGCTGCCAATCACAATGATCTTCTTCCAAACATTAGTTATTTTGACATAGGTACATTAGTTTTGACCAATACAAATGTATCCAACTTTCTAAAGAAATTAAATCAAATAGATAGTTAAAGGTTCTATAATAAATAGTTTTACAATTATAAAAATTGGGATTTTGAGATATTTTTTTAAACTGTTTTAAATTTTCTTCTGTTAAAAATCTTAATAATAATTGTGTGTTGATATGAATATACATTTTTATCAACTATGATAGAAAATAAAGTTTTAGAGTTGATAAATAGTTTCACTGTTGCATTGTCATTTATCGTATTTTTTATTTTATAATGTTGTAAGGTATGCATTTTAAGGTATATTAGTACCTAAGAATTTTAACATGGCAATGAAATATTTGGGCTTTGGACATTAAATAATTTTTGCTAATAATATTTTGATTTTGAATTTAATCGTTATTTCTTCAATTGTCAATAAAGCTCCACCTAATACTTTTATATATGTGCATAACTGTATGTTACTTTAAGTAATTATATATTTGTGGATTGAAGCATATGTTTTTCAAATCTTTATATTATGACTTATACTTCTATTGGTAACAATTAATATTATTTTAAATCGACTACTACGGTTTCTATTATTTACCATACATCGTATAATATACGATCTATTTAATAGGTATATCATATTAATTAATCCATGAATGAGTTTTTTTTAGTTAATTTTTGATAATCATTATTGTTATAAGTTGCTTAGGGCTTTTGAGGCGAGCGGTCCCTTGAAATATTTTGAACATTAAGTCGATATTTTGGTGGAATTAAAACAAAAGACTGAAGTGAATACTATACAGCTTTTGTTTGGTGTACGTTGTAGAAATAACAGAGATAAATAGGGTATAATGACTGCATATAGTTTGATATATAACTAACGAAACGTAAAAGTTTTAGAAAAATATTAAACAAAGACTTTCGAGAGTTAACCATGACCACATTAAATTATACGATTTTCAAGTGAATGTATTTTGGAGTTACTAATGCATTTTAGTAAGCTCACAAACAGAACGTGTTGCAACTAATTAATAATAAATACTTTTTTTTAACAAATAGTTAAATAATTTAAATTTTTCCAGTTGATTCTGATATTTCTTTCTTTTACATGCATCATATCTAGATCTTTTGTTATATTATTATACATGGTAATGTCTCATGAATATTTGAGCACATTACGGGGTTGTCCGAGAAGTCAAATATTCCTATTTATACGATTCTTGTGCGTTCGAGATGTCTATATACGTGTGTAAAATGTTTCTTTCGATCCGAGAGATGGCTTTAGAATATTTTACGATCAAAAATAATAAATATTCTCGTGTACATTGTAGGTCATCGAAGAGGGACTGGTATTCTATATTTTTTTTATCCTATAAACGGATCGAAAAATCTCTACAGCAGGATTATTTTTTACCTTGTTTATTTACGCATTTATATCATGAATTCTATTCATCTTTTACAATTTAATTTCAATGCAAAGAAATGTCCGCTTTTATATTAGGTTATACGTTAGGTAAATTCGCATCACATTAATATATTAAAAAGGGGGTCCTGGGGAGTGTCTTTAAATTTAAAATAAATAAATAGCATTCGTAAAACGTTTTTGAGGAGAACTGGGTTCGTCTTCGGCTGTGTACAAACGATAAATGTTAATATTTAGTGAAGATTTGTTTGATATTTTTTAATTCATGTTCTCTACGTTTTCTGAGCAATTTTAAAATTATCTCAAAAAGAACGATCTCAGTGATTTTTCAATGATTTTTTTTTGATACCAGGAATTAGAAACTTTTACAACCGGTGTTAGTAATAATGTTTAAAATGCATAGATTATTTACGGAAAAATTATGAAATTTTTGGACACACTTAATAAAATAAGTATTTACGAATATTATTAAACATTTTAACATAATATTGTTATTATTTAGATATTTTATTAAGCGTTGTACTGGGTATAATATGATAACAATTCAAAAAGTATTAGACAATATACTTTCTTAGATTTTAAATTATTAATGTACATAATTTATATAAATGTTTTCATAAATTAGAAAAATTAATGAAAAATTATAGTTATTAAATATGATTACTTATGTTATATGTTATTATATTAAAGTATGATTCCAAAATGTTTTTAGTGAAATACTGTTACTCGATGAAAATTATTTACATTTAAATCATATTTTGTTGTTACAATAGGTACTTATCATTATGTTTCATGATTTTATGTTCCTTGTTGGATAATTCTTCGAGAGTTGTTTTATCAATATTTTTTGTCTTAAAATATTCAGTGTTTATTAATAATGATAAATAATAAATTATTTTAAATTTTTTTGGTATGATATATTTTTATGTCATGTTTTTATTTAATATTTCCTTATTCTTAAACCGTATTTGTTAACACTTAATGTGGAAAACTTTACTCGTTATTAATAACTAAGTTTTTGAAATTTACGATTATAACTTTGATTTTACAAAGTATTGCTTTTAAAATTATAAGATTAATAATACTGAGTTCATATTTCCTGGTATAGTTTCGGTAGAAAACGGAAATTAAGACCAAACCCACTCATTTTCACATTGAAGTTTCTGTATATTAATGTTGTACAAGAGAACATCGAAGAAAATGAGATACTATTTTTACGAAAATGAGGTAACTCTGATCTCTTAGACAAGCTATATACGAGTATAATATATTATATATGAAAACATAGTTTCTAGGAAATCACACGTCGATGACAATAATACAAGTTAATATGTAAGCACTCACACCAGTATGTAGTTATTAAGTAAGACCTTTGAGATTTGATATATTATCTTGAAATCTTGTATGTTAATAAACATGCATGAGTGTTAAATTTAAAACTTTGGATTATAATATTAAATTTCAATACAAAAGTTAAAATATCAGTTGTTTTGTTATATTAAACTTAGAAGTAAGACACATGACTCTGTACCTACTATTAAACTAGTCAATGGTTTCAATTTATACAATAAAAATCAATTATTTAATTAAACAATGATTGCTAATTATATTATTTGTTCTCAGAATAAATGTTAATGTTAAATATTATTATACCATTCATTTAATAAATCATTATCTGGTCCTTAAGAAAATATAAAAATAAGGTTCTTCAAAATATAAAACATAAATAGTGAGTATGTATATTTTTAAATTAAGTTTATTGCATATGTTTTAGCTATTTTTTACGTAATCAATCACGTTTAATATCATTTCTATTTTAATGATAATTTAAAAATTATAAATGGTTGCAAGAATACAGTTACAACATGAATATTCATTAAATAGTTGAATATGTTTATAAATTTAATTTGATTAGTGTTTATAACACCATTTTTTACTTATTCTCTACCATACTATGTATTTTAATTATGGTTAATTATTATCCTTTTCAGAATTAAATTATGCGTATGCAGCAATCATACTTGCTCATTTTAACGATCTCAAAAGTATTTTGTTTTTAGGTAAACGACATTTGCATAATATTCCTGTTAGAGTACTATATTGTGCTCTACTGCTCTTACTATGTATACTGAAATGGCTGAAGCTCACAGGTGTATTTTAATGTATATACGGGTGGTTTAAAGGGCGTGTGAGGTAATGTTTGAATACCATTATCACGTAACTTAAAATTAACAAATTATCCTAAAAAATTCGTGAAAATTAAATATATAAAATTTAAAATTTAATGAAATCATATTTTTATTAAAATATGAGAAATACCTACTAACAAATTAACGTATGCAAAATTTTTATATAAATTCAACCTCGAGTAGTATTTTGCTGGTAGGTAACTAAATCTATAAAATCAAATAATTCAACGGGCTAGACCGTTTTCGAACAAAATCGAACCTTTCCCTTTTCTGCCGATTCACTTTTCGACCAAATTAAAAAGTTACATAATAGTATAATACTATATGTAAAAAAAAAAATTGTTATTTAATTTTTGAAAAATTATGGAAATTATAACTTGAAAATTGTTAAAAATGTAAGCTTTAATATCTAAAATATAAGAATACCTATATTTTATTAAAATTATTTTTATACTATTAATATGTCACAATTTGTATAATATTATACAAACAAATTAAATAATAATATACAATTCTAGTCAATAATTATGAAGTATAATAGTACCTAATGTAATATAATTTTTAAAATTAAACAATACCTACAAATGTTTAATTATATATCTTATAACTTTTTTTTTTGGTCGAAAAAGGAAACGACCTTTTTAAATTTGGCCGAAAAGGGAATGGTACGTTTTTAGTCAGTGGTCTAATACGGCCCTGCTCAATTCAACAAATTGTATCAAGTGTTTAGGATTTTCGAGTATTTTTATATTTGATAATTTATTAATTCTCACTTCCATTGATACCTGCAGATGGGTAATTATAATTCAAAATATAATCATTTTTTTTTTAACTTCACCTGTTTAGGGTAGGTAGTAGGTTTTAAAATACTTTTGATGTAACATCCTTTTGTACTTTAGTATTTGTATGAAAACTCTTTTTTTAACGTCACTATACGTTGAAACCATACTGTGACGTTGTAAATTGTACGGTTACTGTAACTGTACTTAAACGTACACATTATAAATTATAATTTATTTCGTGTCGCGAAAATCGTATGGTCATTTAAATTACAACATACCTATTTTTGTATATCAACGAAAATAATTCAAAACTAATTGAAAATTATAGGGCATAGGTTAATTCACTATAAAAACCACTAGTGGGTAGGATTTCTCACTGATAAAACTCATACAAGACGTGCATTATACGTGCAAGTAAGACCGTGATTTATTAATAGAGATATCTTGTATCCAAAACAATATTAAGGATAAGTAGAACCGTAGAGGAGTATAATATGCGTTGTGTTCGGATTGCAGGAGATGGTAGCCTATATGCTGGAGTGGAGAGTGAGAAAGAGCTTATATTTACGGGATTATTATACTTCTACAAGACACCCTCGGGTTATGCAATAAATTTCAAGACTAAGAGAATCAGTATAGTAGTAGTTGAAGTTGTTATTGTTGTTGTTGCTCTTGCTATATAATTATGATTCACCCATTCGTTCTTGGTACGCAAAACTTTTCAAATACTGTCGGACATGAGTTATAAGATCATTAACGGTCGTGCGTTACTGACAAGACCAATTTTTTCGTTTTTTTTTTATCTCACACTCGACTATTATATATTATATAGGTAACTAAATATGACATTTGATGGGTTTTGAAAGTTTAAAATTGAAATCAATATAGTGTCGGTATACTTACCTATTGATATTCATTTTTACTTTTACTTACTTTTACTTTTATTTGTCAGGTAACTTAGAAAAATATCTTATTTAAATTTATTTGATTTGATTCAGAACACGTTTTTAAACTTTGTTATGAGTTTATGCTTTCAGAAAAATTATTTTAAATGACTTGCCTATACATTATTCTAACCAAAAAAGTACTCGTGTCTCGTATTTGTGAAGAATATTTTTATTTTAGTAAAAACCATTAATTAAAAGAACTTTAGCAATACCTATTCAGAGACATTTTTCAAATAAAATATGAAAAAATATTCATAATTATAAAAATAACATTTCATTTTGATATAAATACCTATTATTAATTTTTAAAATTGTGGTTTTTCACATTTTTCAAATATTTATAATTATTAAAATATATGTTAGTTCCTTTGGTGATAATTTTTTATATAGGAGCATTTTATTAATATTTATGACATAATGCATTAATGCTTAAATGTAAGTATATATAATCTGTATAACAAGAAAAATTTAACATGCTGAAGTTTGTGTAACGACTTTTCTTTATGGCTACGTTTCTCGAGACATGTCCTTTATCGAAATCTCAATCCCTAAAGAAAGCGAAAAAAAATTCCATTCCTTGAAGTTATTAGATAAAAGAAGGGCGTAGGACAAAAATTAAAAGATAAAGGTACATTCATCAGTGTCAGTATGTGGGAAATGCGCAAAAAACCGTCATAGTCACAAAACCTATTACAAGTGATACACCAACACGCGATAGGGAACTTGCGACAGGAGGAGAAAAAACGTAGGAGAAAAAGAAAGGATAACATCGCCTCCGGAGTGTTGTACAAGGAATTTTTTACGGCCCTTTTGTTCTGTTAAGCCTTAATAGTAAACAATAGACGGAATTCAGGTCACAGATTTGATCCAACGTTCATAACTTCATGGTAGTGACTTTTTATGATGTACCTATATATTTTAGTGTCGACATTGTGAGACACGGTTGGGCGTTAGAAGATTCTTCTAAAATTTATTTTTACACCGTGTAGGTACCTACTGTACGACTTTTTGGTATACATACCTACATATTTCAGCTGAAACTTAAAACCAAAATATTTTAATATTTTCCGGTGAACTTAAGTGTAAATATTACATACTTTTCTATCGTTTCCTTTGTAAACAAAGAAACAAAACGTACCTGTTCGTTAAATTATTGATTTTATTTTAAATATTAATGATAACAAATAAAAATGAAATTCTCTGAAAAAAATTAAAATATGCAAATTGTGTAATAGCTTTGAATTTAGTCTATTATTATTTAATGCATGTTGTTTTATTCATTCACAATATTTCAGATCAGATGACGAGTTTTCGTCGGGTAGGTAATTATTGGACATTTTCATAATGGGTGTGGAGAAACCGATCAAACGGATGATTTAATGGATGTATTGAATTATCCGTTCTTTGAAAACCCATCATCTGTTCGGGTCCTTAATAGTTAATAGCATCGTTTATCTGACACAAAATACTTACACAGAAAACCGACCATTTACTTTTCTCATTTATTATAGTCTTGAGTGAAAATATTATCAATAGGTTACCAAATTTAATAAAAACAATCTGAATTAATCTGTCAAGTATTTGTTATTATATTTTGTTTGTATTTTCCACTTACTTTTATTATTATTTATTACTTTTTTACTATTATTATTATTTAAATAAATATGTTTCGAACTAGGTCATTGGCATCTAAATTGTCTATATTAAGTATTTGCAGTTTTGGTTTGATGTTAAAATTTACATTATAGATTCTTAAATTAGGTTGGCTAAATTGGTTTTCTTGAAGAATGTTATTACTTGTATTGTGTGTAACCTATAAAACATAATCAATTAATATATTGTAGCTGTTGTAAATTAAGATGACTATATTTTCTGTTGAAATGTAAATTTTCAATATTTTTATTCAAACCTAATCCTCCCCCGCGCTCGACCTATGAAGGAAATATGGATCGCAATGGATTTTCTATGTTGCGTGTTATATAAAAGACAGTAGGTATAACTGCTAAAATAGCGTATACCTGCCATCATATACAGTATTAAATTGTTTTGTTTCAACCATTAGTACATTTTCCTTATTTTCTGTTTCTTTATATTCTTAAATTATATACTACGCAGTATGCAGTAAAGTTAGTAATACGTTTTATTTTACGTAGGTACAAGTAAGACAATATTTTAAAATTAAATAAATTGAAATAAAGTTTTATCAACAAAAATAAAGCATTCATGATTTGTCGTGTTGGGAGACCAGAATATATACATAAAATCTGACAATATTTTCATATTTTTAACATTTATGATTTATCGCGCACTATTATTCATCTAGCTAATGGTACCATTTTAATGGTCAAAAACATTCAATACAACTTTATAATATTTCACATGTATATAATTACACTTCAAACTATTATCAGTTGCAATTTTTTCATCACTTCGGCTACAGTTTCCATTTTTGAACAGTCGTCGCTGCATCCGTATTATTGTTTGCTAACGTCATGTTGGGTTTTAACATAAATTACGTGATATATTTTACCTACCTACAAAAAAAAAAAAAAAACCAAAGGAAATCGAATCGGTCGCGGATAAGTTCGTTTTAATGGCGGAAACGAGCTGGGAATTTATAAAACAGCTCTAAAGTTTTGATTTGAGCAAGCCAACCGCCCGATACAAATTGCATTCGTCTTGGTCGTGTTTCGATAGTTACTTAGAGATACTAAATTGTATACACGTAAAAGTTTCTGATAACGCGAAAACCCTAGCTATTAGCATATTGTTTTACGATAATAATAATAATAATAATAAAAGCGGAGTTGTACGAAATTTCCCCGAATTCGATTTAGTTACGAGATCCAGTCGCCCCACGTGCAACCGACCACTATATTTCCTGAAACGGAGCGTGACGAGAGGAAGGATACTGCAGCTGTAGAGAAGTGTCGCGCGCTCGCGGGGATGGAGATAATGTAAAACATTTCCGGAAAAATATTATTTTCTTTGACGCGCGTCCGGAAAACCCGACAATGACGCTTCGGCGGCTCGATATATTGTCCCTCGCCGCGGTTGTTATAATATCCGCCAAACACTCGCGTACCTCTGTTTTTCATTTAACGCATGATATGTGTGTCCTGTACGCATCTCTCGTCGCCGCATATGTCGGTAACAGTGATAACGTTTTCATAATTATAATTGTTTCTAGTAATAAGCGC
>PVMI01024697.1:1105-14167 GCA_008528875.1 Aulacorthum solani
CCCCCCCCAAAAAAAAACCAACTAAATTCACTTTCCAAATAGAAAAGCTACTGAAGTTGAAAATTGAAGCATCATTACTGTCCTAAAAGGTGATGACAGACACAAAAAAAAAATTTAATAAAAAAAAAAAATTAAAAAAAAACATACATAATTGTAAAATCGATACTTTCATCGCTCTGCTCAGAATCTAAAACAGTATTGTGAAGAAAGTCATATTGTATATAAATCAGAATGTTACCCAGTGGACAGTAGAACTGATCAGCGAGTAAGTAAAGTAGTAAAGTAGAGATTAAAATGCTAAGAAGGTTTCTTGTATAGATGAAATAGAACAAAAAACGAATCCACTACGGATTGTGATAAGGGTCAGTGGCGTATCCATAGAGGAAGTAGGTCAAAACACCCCTCCCACCACCACAATGAACCTTAGATAGTAAATTAACTTTTAGATGAAAAACAGTTTTTTCTTTAACATTTTATATTTTTAAAATGTTGATTTGTAAAGCATATTATTAAAGGGTTGGACACTGCACACCCACACACACGCACGCATTCTTTATGCTTACAAATATGCAGTCATAATAATATGATCATATCTACTACTTTGATAATTTTTACTTTTGAACGTATTCTGGTTTTCTACAATAGTCGATTTTAAATCGGTTCGACAAATCGGTCGTCTGCTTTTGATAACGGCAATATCATTGTCTGTACCTATACAAAGTTTATTTTAGGTACCTATTGCACAGAAAGGTCATTTCCGACATTGCGACGGTTGAAAACCTATCTCAGGAATACCATGGCAGATAACCGTTTAAATGAATTAGCTCAGCTGATTCATTTAAACGGTTCTCTATGATTCATAGAACAATATTGATGATAATCCAGAAGAATTGTTCGATGAATTGGCAAAAAGAAAAAAAAAATTGATTTAGTATTGTAATTAGGTGATAACTATTTTAACCCTGGAATTCAGATACAATATATATTATGTATTTTATTAATAATGTTTATTAATTTTTATTTATTTAAACACAGTAAATTGATTAATATTTTAATTGTTTCGAGAGAGAATAAGTTAGATAGATAGTTTGGTCATGTTTTTCAAAAGCAGAGAGAATAATTATGAAAATTATTATAAAAGAAAAGAAAGGAGAAAGAAGATTGAAGAAGAAATAGACAGGCAAAATAAAGAAGGACACGAAAATAGCTTTCTTGAGTATAGAAGCAGTGAGGGAAATAGCCCTGCGGAGTATCGATGTATACGACGATTATAGTCGACGCAAAGGGCGAAGAAAAATAAAAGATGGATAAAGCACGTAAATGAGTTCATACGAACCGTACTAATAATAGTAATGACTGAAATAAAAAGCAATAATAATATATGAATATATGTAGAATAGATAAGAGGAAAACAAATCATGAACAATTTAGTTTTAAAACTTCTAAAAATTACAACATTTACTTAAAATTTTTTATCATTTTATACTAAAAAAATTAGATGTAGGAAAATGTGACACTTATTTGTACCTTCAATATATTTTCTAATCATTTTAAAATAAAAGAATATTTTTATTTGGTAATTTGGTAGGTAAATTAGGTAAATTGATACATGAGTGTTCCAACCTAATTAGTATTTAATTGAGTAAACATTTACATGTTTTTAATTGCAAATTTTGACATTTTAGTTATATTATTTTATTAAAAATAATAATATAATATGTATATAATATTATAAATAGATGGTATTAGATAAAATAAGGTGTTTGTTTAAGTTCTGTCTCATTAAACTTAGCAATATTTTATGAAATTATGTAAATAAATTAGTATTTAATGGTGTCAACGATATTATATTATGGTGGGTAATGTACTATCGCAATGGTTGAGTTACTTGTTATTACTTATTTCTGCGATACCTTTAAAAATTGTTTGGAAATGCTTCTAGGAAAAAAATTAATTCGAGGCAATTGAACACGTCGATTTCCATTAAATATGAAAATCACAAACTATTTTTTTTTCAAAAAAAAATGTGTTTATAACTTCCATATTTTCAACTCATGATAAATTTACCTGAAAATCCAAATTTGTTAATGAAATTAAAGTAGCAAGACTATGTTTCTTTAAAACTACAATCAAATCATAAAGGATACCTATATTTTATTCTACTCACAGTTAATTTCACTCCAGCTCTCTAATAGTATTAAAATAAACTTAATTTACATGTTATTATTTATAATTAAAGAAAAATAAATAAAGTTAGAACAGAAATAAAAAATCTATATCAATCAGTCCACATCCCTGCTGTTTACAAAATCTGATGTACTTCACCATTGAGTATGTCATTATAATGGATGTCATTATGTCATTATGTGCTTAATTTTAATTCAATATTAAATCATTGTATTCGATTAAAAACGATTCTCAGCGAAGAGGTCCATCTTTTTAGTAACCAATTAAATGTTTGTATTTTGTTTATTGTAATTCCTAATTATTTTACTGGACATTTTTCACTTAATTTCGAGTTTTGACCCCTCCACATAAAAAAATGTAAACTTGGAACGACTTCTTACCAGAAACGAAATTCCAGAATCGAATTCAGAACGGGATCGTTTTAGCAGATGAAATTATTTTATATTTCTTTTGAAATACATAAAATACCAAACCCACCAAACTAAATATGCTTTATACGTGAACTTTTTTTTTATTCCAAACTGGTGTTATGTAGCAATCCTTAAAATATTATATGATACGGACTCCTCCAGAAATGACCTTTTCTACGCCTGTTTCGATAAAGCCACAAAGAGACTGTTCAATATCGGCCATTCGATACGCTGAAGCAGCACACCGTCGTTATACCATAAAAGTGTCCCATTGCCAATGGTCAGCCGCCCAGCCGTTACCCAAGTTTGTAATACGACTGCTATAAAACACATTTTTTATTTTTTATTTTTATTTTAATAATATTTAAAATTTGGCTGGTGAGTACGGGCTTTCCCTTTCTCTTTTTATCGTTTTCTGTATTTGTGTGTGCTTTGTGTATAAATTTAGTAGGTGTGCAAGTCTCATTAGAATGTTTATTAAATAATCGAAACAACATTTAATTTCGTGTCAAATGTGTAAAATATAAAATATATTTACGAATTTAATTATTATATTTTATATAATTTACATATTTGTACATTTAAATCAAATATAAATTCAATAATATTTTTGATTTGCGTTTAATGATAACATATTAAAATATGTTAGCTGCAAATTAAATAATAGGTATAATAAGGACAATTAATAATTGATAGGCTCAGCTAAGGCGCTTGAATATTTAATACAAAATATCACATTAATTGTTCTTTTAAAAACTCAAAACTATTTAAAATCCTTATTTGGGCATGATTTAGTTTAAAATTAGTTTTAAGTTCTAAATATTATTTTAAAAAATGTTCAAAATCACGACAATGTGAACATTTTTTTTTGGTAATTAGAACTTAGAAATTTTATTCAAGGTCCTTCATACTGAAACCAAAAATATTTAAAAAACTCACAATCATAATTTTTTTGTTGACATTTGATGCTTCAATGAAATAAGATATTTAAACAAAGAATAACGATTCATGATATTTTATTGCAATTCATAAATATTTATCATAGGAACTTGAAATTTCTACATATATTATAATATGTATTAATATATCGTACCGGTGCTTAGTAGTAGCGTTCATAATAAAAGAACGGGTTGACTGGTGTGATTATGTTTTTATACGTATTAACTAAAATATATTTTAACAGTTAAATACTCATGATTGTTGTGTTTATACTATGTTTATAACAAACTGTTTATTATTTGATAAAAAATGTTTGGACACATTTTTTTCATTGAACTTGCATAGTGTTTCTATTTCTTGTCAAATGAAGATTGCTAGTAGAAATTAATAAATTAAAGAAATACATAATACTAGTATATGAACTGTTGTTTTGTTTTTTAGCACGGAGGTAAAGTAAGTAGTTACTCTTATTTTATAGACTTAAAACTAAAGTAATTTCATTGTAATTGTATAAGGGCAACCAATAAAATAACTTCATTACTTTAATCCCTAAGTAACGAGTAAAGTAACTAAATTATAATTTAAAAGTAATTAACCCAACACTGTATTTTACATAGGTACACAATGACATTTTCAAAACATTTAGCTTAAATTAGATTACCATGAATCTACTCAAACCTTTACCATTCTACGGTAAGTTGAACAATTTCAACAGTTGATAATAATAATGAATATATGATATAAATGTATGCTATTGTAATGATTAAATATTAATAAAATATGAAGTGCGACATTTTCAAAAAAAAATTAATTCAACAACACGAAATATTTCTAATAGTCAATTATATTACTATGAAAACAATATGAATACATCATAAAATATACTTACTAAGCTGTTAGACCATCTTCACTCAAAATAATTTTTCTTAAACAATAATGTATTATTTATTTAAAATTTAACACATACATTGCAGTGACTTACTTAGTGACGAGAGACACTGGCCACTTAGGTACAACAGTGCAGTAACCTAAATTTCCTTTTTTTATTTCGTTTAAAAGATTATTATATTTTACTATAATTTACTACTTTCCTACTTCAATCACTATACTGTGACCTTATAAGTTATGAAATTCGTAATTTTCTTATCTTTGCATGATTTTTTGTTCCAGAAATTTTTCCTTGGTTTTAATATAAATAAGAATTTATAATTCACATTATGTATTAGGTAATAAATTTGTTCTTCAGAAAAATGCTAATTCAAATATATATATCATAAATTATACAGTAAAACGTATTATATATGTTATGCCGAATTCAAAAATTTGCTGATATCATGAAATCAGCAACGCAGAGGCTATTGTTGAATACTTGACATCGGAAATTCTAAGTACCTAATACTATGGATTACGAAAATGTGTAAAGCATTTCTTAAAACATTAATTCGATGTAAATTAAGGTGTTAAATTCACGATCTTATAATCTAAAATACTGGGAAAAAATTAAGTATTAATGCTTTATTCAATAAGTATTATATTATTGGTTATTTGAGTGTATACAAAATTGGTAGATTGAAGTTAAAAAATGTTAGTAAGTATATGCTGCTCTACTGTACAGAAGGTGTAGAGTGGGTCACTGGTATGAATGTGTTAAATTTGAATTGAATATTAATATTATATTATATAATTTGCTTTATTAATAACTATTAAATTATTTTAATAATCTATATTTCTATCACATAAAAAAGAGTTAGCCATCGCAAGACGTCTGGACCTGGCAAAAGTGAAACATCAAAGTTATTTTCTATAGAAAATATGACTGACGATTTAAAGTATGGTTTGATAAAGGAAATAAACATATCATAATCAAAAACAAAATATCAAAAAAAAAAATATTAATTATTTATAATAATATAATTTTTTTCTAAGAAAAAGTATTGTATATAGTCACGTTAGATATTTCGGGCATGTCAGTCACACTCGCGTTGCTCACTTTGCGCTCGTGG
This sequence comes from Aulacorthum solani, assembly GCA_008528875.1. Lineage (NCBI taxonomy): Eukaryota > Metazoa > Arthropoda > Insecta > Hemiptera > Aphididae > Aulacorthum > Aulacorthum solani. The sequence continues at coordinate 6,645 of PVMI01024697.1, forward strand.
CGAAGCGCAACGTCCCCACTACAACAACTTATCTCATCCGCCACATTAGATGTTCCACATCAAAAAAAAAAATAAGCAAAATTGAAATTTATCTATAAATATCACAAAAACGGTAAACAAATTTATTAAATAATACGATGTATAGAAAAATCTAATAAAAATATTTGATTAAGAAAATAACCTTAGTATTTGTGGCTCTAATAAAGTAATACAAAATAAAATTATATATTAGGAGAAAAGTTCAAATAATATATATGGTTAGTTTATGGGTAGACATCTAATGTCAAACAAGTTTAAACTTCAAGCATTAGTGAAAAATTAATTTGACTTTCCGGTAAACTTTTTTTTTTTTGAAGGTGGAAAAACTTTTGAGGAATCATGTATTCAATTTTCAAATCTTAGATATAAAAATAAAAAGTCGGTACTGATCAAATGTCTAAAGGGATCTATGTAATGAACGTGTTATACGAGTATAGTCAATGATATAAAATCATTGTACCTATATACGAAAAACGATTCTGAGGCTGTCTATAATATTAGTATACATAAATATTCTATGATACTACAATTTTTATCAAGGTAATTTATTTTACTAACATAAGTACATTAGTAGGCTGAATCGATTGTCCAAAAGAAAATTGCATTTTAAACATTATTGTGAGAAAACGATATATTAATATAGGTACTTCAAAAGCTTCAAGTACCTACATAAACCAACAAATAATATTTTTAATTACAACAGAATAATTAGCTCATACAAAAATATTGTGGATTTACAAAAAAAAAAAAAAATTGATACTGCCCATAAATGGTTTGGAGTAAAAACTCCGATTTTTCCAAACTTTTTTTGTTTTGTTTTATCAATGCTTATGAAAACTTGGTAGCTTGAATTTTCAATTTTTACATCTCAAATGCACCAACTAGATTCACTTTTCTATCAGAAAAGATATTTAAGTTGTAAATCGAAACATTTTCACTGACCCAAAAGGTTATTATTAGTTAATTTTATTTTATTTATAGAATATACAGTCATCACACATTTTTACAAAGTAATAACAAATTGAGTACAGAGAAAAAAAAGAGAAATAAATAAAAAATATTACAAACAACATGTTGTATGAATAATCGTATAGCTATTAATTGATGGCAGACAGAAAAAAACACTCATCATTATAAAATCAATACCTTCATGGCTCAGAATTTAAAAAATGAAGTTTAAAAAAAGTTTTTGCATTTTGGCAATTTTGACATCCTAAAGGACCAATGTAAAATGGGTCCATGGTTAATTTTTTTTTGTAAGGTCGGCCAGGAAATTTTAAAAAAAAAGATCGGTTGTAAACTAGGCCCGATAATTTTGACAAATAAAATATAATAAACGCGACATAATTTAATCTGAAAATAATAAATAACGTATATCTTATCATGAACAATTTGTTGTCAACAAATGTTAAAATATATTTAAACATTCAGACAAATAATTAAGTAACAGAATAAATGTACCATTTCAATTTAAAAATATAAAAACTAAAGAAAAATAATTCTTAGAAGAACACTTATAAAATATAAAAATAAGGAAATATCGGTGGGTGAATACGTCAAACACATGGCTTTTTACTTAAAAAAATTGATTTATATTATAACCTTTCATTATTGCACTACAATTTTATTTATATTTGTAGACTTACAATTTTACATAAATACATTTTACTTATATTTTTTGCACTGAATTCTCAAATGAAATCCGACATTGAAACATATTACTTACATTTTTACAGCCTTTTTATTTATAAAACAAATTTTATATTATGAATAATACTAGGTATAAAACTGAAAATAATTTTTGGATTATAAGGAGAATCTTGCCTGCTCGTAAGGTCATCTGGGTAATGCTAAATGGTTCCTAAAAATATTATTAGAAAATTATACTTTTATTTTTATTTGGGGCGAGCTAACACGTCAATCATTTTTAAATGAAAAAAACCCCTGCTGAGTTTACAACTATATCATTTTTACCTGAAAAAAACACTGAGTTTACAATAGACCTTTTGAACATTTTTTTCTTTGGGCCGAAATTACAATCACCCATTCTAAATTACACATTGATGTTTTGTTCGAACGCGGAACGGGTTTGCCGCCAAAGGCATAGACGCTCCAAGTCGCGTTAGATGTCGAAGCTCCGAGCGACGCTCTCCCCCTCCGCAGTCCCGCTCCTTCTTCAACGGCCGGTGAGCTGGCTTTCAGACATCGTTAACATTTTTAAAAGCTTTTTGAACGGTTGAACGTCTATCTGCTCTATCGTTCGCTGTGTGTGTCGTACGTGTCCCGAAAACCTCGTGTCAGCACGAAGTGTGTGACCTGTGAGGACCGAGCTGTGATCAGCGGTCACGGTTGATACCTACGACCAAAATGTACGTATCGAGTAGTCGTCTTCGTTCCGATAGACTCTACATTGGTCATCTACAAGGAGTGTCACCACGTCACCGAGCCACGCAGCCACCGAAGTCAGGTCGATCATTTATATAGTCCCACGTGGTCAGTGGGCTGTCTTTTTAAATTTAAATATTGTTCATCAGCCATTGTACTAAGTTCGCAAGGTTTTTTTTTGTATTATTATTTTGGGCGCCCGCTATTGGTTCATGATATTTATTGTATTAATATAAGTGTTTTCGACCCAGAGATTTTTACTTTGTAAGTACATATTGGGTAACCCGTCCCTGCTCCAGTCTTCAACACTTTGCGCAAGTCGTTGCCGACAACCGCCCAACTTGCAGGATCGGTAACGGCGCAAACAGTTTAGTGGTCAACGAGAGTACGCGTTCAATCATTGTTGTTTATTTTTCACCACTATACTATTTCATGCTGTATGTCAAAATTTGTGAATATTGCATCAAGTAGAACAAAGTCTGGCCGCTCATAAAATCTACAATGAAAATGCCAATTCTTTGGATTTGTTAGTCAAACTACTGATTTCCCGGATTCAAAGCTCACTTCAAAATGGAACAAATCATACAATTAAATAAAATATATTTTATAAAAATAATAAAAAATTAAAGTGAAATCTGATAGGATTAAGTATTATATTTATATGTTTTTCTTCGGCGAAATTATAAAATAACTTTTGTCCATTGTAATCGATTTTTTATAAATAGTTGTATACCCATATTGTGTTGATGTTGACTAAAAAATATTCAAAAAGTAACCAATAATAAATAAATTAAAAATTGTTTTATGAATCGTATTGATTCGTAGAAATGTATTATTTATTAAAATTGAAATGGTTCTTATTCAGTATATTTTGGTTTTAAAAAAAATCATTCTATTGAAATTTCGTATCAAAAAATACCAGTTGCTATTTAAAAAAATTTAAGTTGTAATGGACATGCACTTACCGGAAGGTAAAAAATTGGAAATTTATCCGGAAATGTGTATTTATATACCAATAGCTTGCAAAAAAAAAATCGATTTATTATAATATAATCTAGCCAAGAAATTCAGTATTCTCTAAATTAACGAGCATACTGTATAGTGTATAAACAGAACCCTCAAAAACAGACATAAGGGTGATTGTTGCTGCAGCTATCCAACAAACCGAGCTTCTAAAATGTTGTCGGATAATTGTAGCATATACAGCTAAGACACTAGCTATATATAAAGCCATATCTTATATAATAAGTGCCAACTAATAAAAAGTACATAATTTTAACAGACTCTATGAGCACTTTATCTAGTCTTAGTAATATTAATAACGATAATGTTATCATTAATAAAATAATCAATTTGAGTAATAAATTGAACAATAACATAATCTTTTTCATGGATTCCCTAGCTCTGCAGATTAACTGCAGGTAATGAAAGAGAGAAAATACTTGCCAAGGAAAAAGCCAATAACCCGCATCAACGAACACTCTAGAATATAAAATTTGACAAAGATATAAAAAAAATTATCTACAGCCGAGTCAAAAATAAACTGTAAAACGAATGGCTGACAATGAATACCAAATTAAAATAAATAAAAAGAACAACAGAAAAATGGAATAACCAAATGTCCCTCAAAAGAAAAGACAAAGTTATATTATATCGTCTCAAAATAGATCATACACACTACACACATGGCTATCTTACGAAAAAAAGAGCCACCAGGAGCATGTTTTACATGCCAAAATCCAACCTAAATCAAACACAATATCATTGCAACATTTAGAGACACACAAGAGGCCCGACAAAATGTCAACACACTTGAGCACCTTCACGAAGCATTAGGCCCTGGCAAAGAATCCATTCAAAATATATTATTATTTATGAAAGATATTGAATTGTACGATTTAATTTAAATTATTTAAGTACCTATATACGCCAATGGACACGTCATTGAGACTTTATGCTTTAATAAAAGAAAAAAAAAAGATTTCACTCTCTATTTTTTTTTCATATTATATTCTTACGTGTCTCCACCGATTCATGTAATACCTACCGAGTACTGAGTATGGGTATTATTTTTATTATTGCATAATATGCCAAAGAAAAATGGACCGCCAGTTGATGGCCAAATCTCGTCCTATTTGTATTAATACGGTTGGTAATAAATGTTTCACAATTCTCTACTTCGTTTTTAGTTGCACATTACCTTCGGTCACTACCGAGATTCCTAATTAACTAGAAAATATATTACATATTTTATAATGAACAATATTATATATTATGTGTATGAACTTGACATATAACATAATTATAAAAGTACGTCGTACATAGTTTTTGCTTTTTGGCTCAATGTATGAAAACAATTATTTTATCATTTTTACACTTAGGTACGAAAAAACTCCTTTACCGCATTAAGAATATTTCAATAATTGTCTAACAAATTATGTAACTTTTTAGTTCATATACATGTATATTAACATTGCCATCTTTGGTGTTTTAAAATTTGATTTTTAGTTGTGGGTCAATATAAAATTATTAGCACAACATAATTTGAGTATTTATATTAATTGTTAAACGCTAAACATTAACCAATAAAACAAATATATATTTTTTTTTAATTAAATGTACTAAAAAAATATTTAAAAAAATGTTTTATATTTATATACTATGAACGTTCAAGTATTTATAAAGGTTCATAATTACTCTATATAAAATGTATTTCGATATCTATATGTTTAGTTCAAATAGGTACCTTTTTTGTGGATGTTATAGTACCTATCTCTATTCAAACACGAGAATGGTTGGATGAAAACGTTGGCCTGGGGAAATTCGATCACAAACGACCCTCGGCGTAATAACAACTGATCATCTTTAAATATATATAATGTACATAATATATAACTTGCACAAATTTATACTGGGTGATCCATTTAATATATTTTGGCTGTTTACGAACAAATTGGTTCGAGAGAAAACTGGTAAACACTATACCTCGTATATACAAATATATATAAATATATAAAAAATGATATTGCATTGTGCATATTTTGTTTGTTTATGAGATTAACGAATCTTATATAATCTGCATCAAATATAATTGACTATGGATGACAATCGTGTTTGTTTCTTACAAATATTAAAATGAATAACATTTTATTTTTGGACACACCGCAAAAAGAAGTACAAAATAACTTAAAACTTTTCATGCATCCATGTGTATTCCAATATACCGAACACCCCGTGCATCATACTATTTTAAATCGGTGTCGGTCCTCTGGGAATTCTACCGGTTTTCCGGTGGCCAGTCCACCTCCACCATCGCCGTAAAGTACACGTCGTACCTTAACCTTTTATAGTACCTACCGTAATATTCACAAATACACACACATCCATACATATTATATATTATACACACGCGATATAATAATATCATTAACGGACATCAAATTCAACGCAAAAACACACGCCGTGCATAAACGTTGAGGTTACCATGAACAATTTAATGGCACTGCGTTCGAGAGGTATGCGGGGAGGGGCAATGACTATACCTCCCCTAGCTGTATATTCTACACGGGGTTGTAGTGTGGGGATAGCTATCTGCTCGCGTCCGACTTAAGTATAAATTATATGGACGTATAAACATAGGTGCACATATGTGCACATAAATAAATATTGCAAATCAATACACGTAGTAATGATAATAAGACAGATAAAATATGTGCAGATACGGCTACAAGACCATCGGATACCCCTCTGAGTAGCAATAAAAAAAATGTATAGGTAAGTATGTACAGATTCTGATTTTCGCATGTTTTTCTGACGTGAACATTTGCTGCTCAATTTATGTGAATACCAGCCCAGCATTTTGTGCTTTCTGCTCTATAAAATATGTTCCCGTTTGCTGGTTTGACGGTAAAGTCAAAACACTCCTCGGGCTGGACTATTCTTGAAAACGGAAGCAGAACAATAAGCTGATCCGTGAATTCACAGGAATGAAATATCCTAAAATCAAGGGAATATTAGAATATTATCTTTTTCATATTTAATGTGAAGTAATATTTACTTTATTTGTGGGGGGAGGGGATGTAATTTTAGCCCCGGAACTATTTGGATACCCAGAACGAATTCGGAAACGTCACTGCTCGAGTGCCTCGCTGGTTGTACTTTGATTGTATTTTTATACGTCCATCTCGAGTAAAAATACCAAGTACGAGTAGTACTTAACGGTAGAACGACCATATAATGTGTTTGACTAAATAATGGTACATAATAATCATATATCATATTGTCGCCATAGAAGCTCGAAGAACAATGTTGTCACTTCACCATTCGTCGTGTGTCGTATTCGCACGGATAATATCGAGAAATATAAACGTTTTAGAGTGTGACTTACACTTCCTCGTGGCGAAGCGATTTCCCGAATTCACCCGCTGTCTCACGCCCCCTTCCCTCTCGCCCCTTGGTTATACCGATCGATAAGTATACCCGTAGAGTTTACGGTATCTATGTAAGAAATAGCTGCACACGGTAATAATGTCCAAGGGTAATAAATAATGATAACTAAAAAAATTAATCTCCAGAACATGACAATTTTCAGAACATTTTCACACAATATAATTTTCTGGTCATGTTTTCGAATATAATATAACAATTCAAATTTAATTTCCGAAACTTTAATATAAAAACATAACATAATTACAAAATAAAATACGTGACATACAGATTAAAAACAAACTAACATTGGTGTTAATTAGTTAGTTTCAAATAGAATAATATAACTTGTTTATACATTCGTAAAAGTTTTTACTCAACCAAATATTAATAATAATATGTTATTTGCGTCTCGTTGTAGCATAATCACCTATATTGTATAATCTTATATAGATGGAAAAGTGTTGTTATCATAAAGTAAAACAAACGAATAGGCTTTCATAGCTCTTCTCGTTGGTGCAAGTTAAAACTTTAAAAAATAGACTTTTATAACACGACAACCTTATAGTTTAAATTGAAAATCATAAACGGCTATTTATCGTATTTTAGATAGGTAAGGTGCGTCCTTTGAAGCAAACACAATGTGTAGATAGTAGATACCCATTTTATGCCAC
>PVMI01024741.1:0-12598 GCA_008528875.1 Aulacorthum solani
TTGCCTATAAATTATAATAATATCTGTTAATGCCTAGAGGCATTCACCATATCATATTTAGACTATAGGCACTTATATAGTAATGTTAGGCATTATAATACTATTGGCTAGGCATTTATACATTAAATAGGTTCCAGTTATTACCTAAATTATATAAGTTACAGTAACGTATTTATAAATTTGTAATCAAACCTTTATACCTAGACCATAATAAAGTATTGTTAGGTACCTACCTATTATTAAAATTAAAATATATATTATCTTTATACAATTGATTTAAAATTATTAATACGTAATAAATAATAATGTTATGAAATTAGCTTCAAAATTAAAAATTCGCAATTGGTAAATACCTATTGGTAATCTATACTGTTAATATAGTAATATCTACACTTAACTAATTATCGGAATAATAACGAAAACAAAAAATTATGACATTTTTAATTATGATCTTTCGTTCAATTGAGACTACTTTTCTAGGAATATGATGCGAGATACTTGTAGCAATTTTAGATCTTTCTCTTTAGATGTTTTTACTATTACAGCAGTTGTATAGACGATTGTTGGGATGCGATAGATGTATTATAATATCATAAAAAAGTTTTATTTTGAGAACTATGTACGCATTACGATTATAATCATATATATATATATATATATGATTGTATGTGATGCATAGCGATATATTAATTTTAGCTTTCAGCAAAAGGTGCAGCAGCAGCAGCAGTATAATGGCCAAATAATAGATATTTCGTCACCTCGGGTAAAAAATTTAAAAAATACAAATATATATATATATATATAAACATGCGTACAACAATAAATACGAGCAACATAAACGAAAAAAACCAGAAAACCACGGGAACCCGTCACCGCGTTCGCGGAGCACGAATCTAGGGTAATGTGACATCAGTTACGGCGGAGATCAATTTTATCGTGTGAAAGGATTACAACACGCCCACTTACCCCCACGCCACGGTGCGATCACTGATTCACCGTTCACGATAAATTGCCGCCGCCGCCGACGACCAGCCGTCTCGACGCATCGCCGTCGTCGTCTCCCTTCGCCCCAAACCCACCCCCCCCACCGAAGCCGATCGCACTCCACCGCCGCCGCCTATAGGGAACAACGCAACGCGTGTACGCCGTGTGCTGCACTCAGACGGTCCCCCTGGAAACGGTGCGCGCGTCCACGGCGGCGGCGGCGACGATATCAGCAGTCCGGACTAGCAATGCCGGTGGTTTGACGTCCGCGCCGCGCACTTTTCACCCGCTCTCCGCGCGTACTATGCTCTTCTTCTATTCTTCCTCCTTCACGTCTTTTCGCCCGTCTTCCGTCCCGACGACGGCCCGTTCGCGGTCCGACGACACCTCGTCCGTAAGGCATTTTTTTCCCAGTCGGACTTGACCACCCCCTACTCTTTTCCTCCCCACATCCACCCCAACTTTTGATCCTTCGACATATTATTATACCTCGTCAAAAGTGCGCTTCTCATTTTTATCGCATATATTATTTTTCTATCACACGCAAACACATAATATATTGTAAAGTAAAACATATTATTATAATACCGTCGTTATATTGTAATATATATATATATAATTCTATCTTTTGTAAGAAAAATCACATCAACTTAAACTATAAAAATCGCTTCAATATACTCTAAATTATTGTATAATATTATATAACACACATACACGACACCCTCAGTGCGGCGCGTATATTCAACCGGCGGCCAGAGGAAATTGATGGGACCCGTTGTTGCGGATGGTACGACCGTTTCAATGAGAAATGGAATCATTAACAGAGGACCAGAACAGGCCTGTGGAACTTTTGTCACCGTCCAGAGGAAGGAGGAAACAAGCAAAACCTCAGCGAAAAAATGGTAAGTGTTTATTCGTTCGTACCTATACGAGTATACCTATAGTAGTTATATATTTAGAAATAAGATTTTCTGCATTTCGTCGATCATTCAATAATCGACCCGGCGATGCGTCCCGAGTGTTTTTCTATGATATGTAGATCACGTTAGATCGGCCAAAGATTTTTGGGGCCATTGTGTTTTTTAACCCTCTTTGACGCCGCGAGGGCGGTCACACGGTCGCCGCTGGCACGTGCTACTATACTACCGGGCAACATGGCTGCCACCGCCGCCGCCACCCACGTGTGACGTCACCCTCTTACCCCTAAGGGTTCACCTGTTTTTTTTTTGTTCACCCTACTATATCGCATATAACAAATGACATTTGCGATTTTAAGGGCGTTATATACATTTAGGATTGTAACGACAATGAGTGTTGCTGATTCATATATAACGGTTTATTTTTTTAAAGCTTGAAATTAGATCATCATCCCCTATGGTATCCCTGGCGGCTATGGTTTTGTTTAATTTTTTCATTATTGTCTGAAACGACACTAAAATAAAAATAAACCGGTTCTTAGCCACCTTCTATACCATACATATTATGATCACTGTGGGTATGACACAACATGTACCCATTGTGTAGTAAGACAATAGTAGGTATATACTGCCTATAATATTTATACTTACCTACTTCGTAAATGATATTCACTTTGTGTGTGCCTGTATGAGAATAGAGCAAATAACTTTTCTTTGCATTTTTCATATCAATTATTCTCCAGTCTCCAGTGCGTAATTAATTTGACGATTTGTCAAATCAAAATAATAGGTAACAATAATAAATAAGTAAATTTAAAAAACTTATTTTATTATTTTTTGAAAATTTGGTTGACATTCAACTCAATTAAACTTAGTTAAAATAAAAATAGTAATTTGTTTATCCAACTGTCTGAATATCTATCTGTATAGATAAGGTATATACCTAATTTAATTTAATCGTTTTAACATTATTAAAATTACACATGTGACATTATACAATATATATCTATATAATTGTCGTTTTATCTTGTATACAAGAACAACATAGTATGATATATGATATAGTGTTATAGAAACATTTTTCGTGGTAAGAGTGTAAAAATATTGAGTCTTCATTGCATGTTTTTAGAGTCTTATTTATAGAGTTCTCCTTTTGATTAGCTGTTAGTGTAATTTAACGAGGAATCAATTTTCCATCTAGTTATTTATTTTATTCAGTTATAACTACTGATAATTAATATAGGTATTGTATCTTGCCTATTATCTGTATTCTATATTGTACTTTACGATTTACACCAATAAATCCAAAAGTTAAAATTATTGTAACACAATATAACATATTAAAGCCTTTCGTATTTATCAGTATTTATTTTTATTTACAATTTATAGGTAGGTAGTAGGTAGTAGGTACATACTATATACTTTTTGTTATATTTTTGTGTAACGTCTTAGATATATTTTACAATGTTTAGTTCCATAAAATCGCAATTATTGAATTAATTTGGTTTAGAAAGCATGGATTTTTTAAAATAATTTATTGAGGCTTCAACAGCAAACAGTTTTTAGCCCATAAATAGTTTTTATACATAAATTAACGATATAGTTGTAAATTTGAATCATGTAAACATTTTAAATACCACAATCATATGAAGGTCATAACTTATAAGAAATTAGACGTGGTTTGCAGTAGCGTCTTATAAAATATATTATGTATATAGGTACCAGCTAGTACCTTTTATATTATATACTAAGTTGCAAGTGTTCATGCATTTTTTATGTGGAAAAAATATCCGACCACTTCTTATATCGAAACAAATTTAAAACAAATTGTTTTGATTATAAGAATGATGGGGAGTGTGGACAGATGGACTGTTTCGTTTATCCACTTAAATACCTACGTTATTGGGTTATTATTTAATCATAATTTAATCGAACTACATCTATGAACTTAGTTTTAGAATTACAAAATTCTGTCTCCTGTGTCATAGAAATTATAGACAGACGTGACATTTTTTATAATTCATGGTTAAGTATCGTTTATAATGGGAAATGGTGTAGTAAATATTTAAATATTAATGATTGTTATATTGTTTAAGACAGTTAAAATTTCAAATGTAAATGTAATAATATTATATTTATGTGTTTGATCTATACATATTCTACAATATTAGGTATCTATATAGGTACTACCAGTCTATAATATTTACTTTAGAATAATATTATAACAGTATTTAATCGATTTTAATGTATTCTTCTTGTTGTGTAATGACGACTTTTCCCAATAATTAATAGTTAATTGGCATAATTGGATATTTTAACTCTATATATTATTACTTATTACTTTATTAGTGCATTTTAAAAATTATATTCATACCATTCAAAGCAATCATATTTATTAGCATTTTCTTGAACTTAAATTTTTAATTATTTTAACTTTAAGACATTTTTAAAAAGTTTTGTGAAAATTCTACTGTCATACATAAATTATTTTTATTTATTATTTAATTGTTATGATTAAGTATACGTCTTATAATTTATAAATACCACAGTAAAATATTGCGTACGTATATAGTTTCTAGTACAAAATAATTTTAACGGCTATTTTCTCACCATTGGAAAAACTCAGATTATATGAGACTAAAGTTATTATATTTTTTTATTTTTTTTTTATCGGCTTTTGTAAAAGCAACTCATCATAATACAAATTACATTTCGATGTAAATTTGTCCAGTAGGTATCAGCGAGACCAAGGGGGTGACGTTTAATTTAGCTTGCGCGTCTGTGATGATCAACCGTGCGAAATTAATCATCCGGGGGACGTCAACCCCCTCCCAACCTTCGTCCGCGGGTCCACAGATTTTTGCCACGCGCCCTCTGTACCAGGTGAAATGAAAATATACTTGTTTTTTTTTTCGTTATACTATTGTTAACCTTACAATAACACAAGCCCCCGACTATTTCCTCCCCCTGTTTGCGATACGGCGGAGCGGGTTGGGGAGGAATAGAATTTGTATCAAGGGTCATTTTTAAAGCGGTGGATTATCGACAGCTCCGGGGCGAATCCGTTTTTAAATATCGTCCGGGGGAAACAACAAAAAGAAAGAAAAGGGTCGTCAACGCGTGCAACCGGCGTTGGTAGGCTCTATAATAGCTGGCGCACGCGCGCGTTTTTTTTTCATTATGAACCGGTAGCGATAAACCTGAACGGCCTTTGGGCCAGGTGAGACCCGCGGGTTCCAACGGTCGCCGCCGCCGGCTTATAACAAAAAACAAAATAGTACGAACTACAAGACCGTACAGTCAATTAAATCCCACTGCACTGAGCATTATCGCATCTTAAGTTATGTGCTCGCGTGTGTAGGTATTATGTAAATACGACGTGATGTGTGATTCTATAAATAATCGTAATAATAATAACAACTTGAATCATTACACCTTGAAAATCTGGTTACCTGTGGTTGTGTTGTCGGTGTTGATAATCGTGTTTTGTATATAAATATTACGTCTTGTCGGCGATTTGATAAATAATGTTTTATCTTCTCAGTAAAATTGTATGTGGCTCGAGTGTTATACGGTCGATTTTTAAAACAGTTTACTACAGTATTGTACATATATTCATTATTTATAGTAGTCTGTAGGAAAGTTTTAAAACAGGAACACGCTACAGTTTTATTGTATAGCATAATATATAATATTATATTTATAGTAATTACTAGTATATACTTTCAACTTGCAAGTAGACAATAGTAATTTAGTAGTTGCAGTAATATAATACACCTTAAGTAAAATAGTAAAAGAAGTAAAGAATAACATATTAGTTGCTAAAAAGAAAGAATAGTGGAAAAGCATAAATAATATGTTTAAATGACTCGTTTTGATGTAGATAGGAATACTGTATAGTGTATACGTATTTCGTTAATTAATTTTTGGTTAAATATTTATGGAAGTTGGGCATCAGGTAGATACCAGTACCATATTTACATTTAATTGTACTTATTATATATGTCTAACGTTATTTATTTTACGGTTTAAATTTTAACATTTTAATTGTACAAAAGTGTGAAACTTAAATTAGTTTTATATTATTCTGATAAATTTGAATATAAATATTAAGCGGGAGTTGTAAATTAAGTACGCTTCTATACAAACTTATTTATTGTATTGTTTGTAAAAAGGGGTTTGTATTACCCTTTTGATTCCATCCCTTGGATTAATAAATAGTAAACACACGTATTTGCGTTTCCAAAACATTTACAAATATAGATATATATATATACGGAAAAATGACAAAGAAATAACAAAGAATACATTCTTAACAATAAATTTCTATAGAAAATATGTTTATAAAGTAAAAAAGTCTCTATAGGAAAAGTATTTAAATAATATATGAGTCGAATTTCGTTTTATTTCATCCTGTAAAATTTATATTTTTAATTAAATTGTATTATTATCGTTAACAAAAATGAGTTCATCGGTATATATAATATATATATGTAAAGAAAAAAACAAATGTTTTAACTTTTAGTACGTATGTGTAAAATTTTGAAATAAATATACTTCAGTGAAATTCTATTCAATTTGATTAGGATTCAACATTATATGAATTAATACTATTAATTATTTATTATATAGAAAATTGGAAAATCTATATTTTAGATAAATTTTGTGAAATGAAAGATGATTGCTAGTGACGTATTTACTTGTAAGTTTCAAAGTTTGTAGAATGAAAGTGTATTGTTTCCACAAGCTATGCGTTGTTGTCGGTATTTTTTGTATTATTCTAAAATTGATTAACTAGCAATGTTACAAGCAAAATATAAAGAATTAATTTCATTCGAAAATGTTTCAACTTTTATCGATCTACTTTCTGTCTTAAGGGCTGCTGGAGATAATTGATTTTGTAATTATTTATTGTATTCAAAAATTGTTTCTTTTAATTTGTAACGTTCTATGATCAATCGTCAATATTTACGAGGCTTTATAAATTTTGATAACGATTTATTAAATTATATTTTTGAAATAAAATAAAGTTTTAATTGTCATTTGTCTCTTCTTATGAGGGATATAGTTAGTTAAGTTGGATAATTCAATAAACAGTCGATATAATAATATCTGCATGTCCGTCAATATATTACTTATGTTAAAATGGTTTTAAATTTTGAACCGAATTTCAATGTTAAAACTTCAACCGATCGTTTTTAGCTGTTATAAATGTTAGTCTCTATATTGGATTAATTAATTATTGCAGAGGTATTTAGTTGCTCGTCAAGTGAGTACTCAAATGTTTTGGAAATCTTTATAATACATATTATAGCTATGTACACTTTCTGTAAGAAACACCGTGTTAATTATTAATACATAATAATAATATATACATTATACATGTGTGACGTGGTGTGTGTTTGTGGGAATATTATATAGTAAGTGTGTATATTGTATGTACACATTCTACGTATCATATTAAACTTACACATTACTATTATGTTCTTTAAAAACCTTTACTAAAATAAAATACACTTCAGTCACTGCGGTCGCTGTATACTCATTGGTGCTTCGCGCGTGGTGCAGGAGAATGGAGACGTACGTGACGTCATGCACTTGAGTGCCTTGATTGATTTAGTGCATCCGGCCAGTTTCTTTTCGTGTACACGTTTTCATGCCAGGTGGGTCTAAAATATTGTATTATTTTTCATTATTACTGCCCCCCTTGCCATCCTGTTGTATATGCATTATACTCGTATATATAATATATACTATGTATGCATACTTGTATATACCTACATCTCGGGGTCACACAATTTGCGGGACCGATCGAAACAATACCCTTTTTTTAAGCCGCACTCGCGAAACATACCTATTGTATTTCTCGTCGGTCGACAAGAAGAGATTATAATTACTGAGCAGAGATTCGCGCTCGCTGTACATATAATACGCGTATTATATCGTCTTTATCTCATCGAAAACCGAAAGCCCCCATATTTGGACGTTAAGTACATTGTAATATATGTATTTTTTTAAATTTCACGACAACTTATTTATCTATAGGAGATATTGGCATGAACGATGACTATGACCTACGCCACAATATATTGCTTATAATATGAGTATAATATGTATAATGTGTACCTATATTATACGCACAAGACCGTGCCACTGGCGGCGACGACGGCGGCGAGTGGGGTTAAACTGTCAATAAACTGCAAATATAATAAGTCGGTGTCGTCGATGCTGAGGCGGGTATATGTGCGTGGTCCCCGGGAGAGGCGAACGAGCTGCAGGGAGAGAGAGAGAGAGAGAGTGAGTGAGAGAGAGAGAGAGAGACAGAGAGTGAGCAAGCAAACACACTAATGTAATATTTCACCTGAAATACTTCCAAATACACTCTGTATATGCTCGAGACACAACGCGTGTTACATATACACAAACACACACACATACACACACACACACACACTGACACACACATATATACATATACTACACACACATACCGCTGTCAAACGCAGCTATAGAGCTCATATAGCGTGCGACACCAACGTGTGTGTGTGTGTGCTCGAGCTAGTGTTTATTATATAAAAATAATAAATGGTTTTGTTTTGTACGTGTCGATTTTTACGAGAGCTCGTGTTGACGACGGTCGGCGAAAAACAGGAGACCCAACTTGTGAGAGATATGCGTGCGGAGGGGGGGGGAGTCGTCGGCGGTTGTGCTGCAGGAGGAGTGCGGCGTGTATTATAGTCGTATATATTGTGTATTGGGATACGGCGTGAATTCACGGTCCCCCGAGATAGCCTCACCTGATTCTTTTATATTATTATATTATTTATTATGTGCGTTCATCTCTTTTTCCCCGTCGTCGTCCACTAAATAATATTATGTACAACTTCACCTATCTCGTTGCCCGTCGTCGCGCGCGGTCGGTATTTCTATTAACAATATAATAATGATAATAATAAAAAACGTAATAATATTTAATTCGTGTTTGCACGTGGTCACCGAATCGTATCTTATCGTGTTGTTCGGGTCATAGAGCGGGTTTATCTGCACGCTTACTAATAAATAATAAGTTCATCCGTGTTAATAATTGACGTGGTGTATACGCATATGCGGTTGACAATTTGTATTTTCAATAATTATTTATCACCAATCGCGTACCTTATTATAATGTAGATGTATTGCACACACACGCACACACACACACACATACACCTCGCCGTCAGGTCACCGATAACCTCGGCTGAGGCGCGACGATCACTACGATGATAGTCACATCGGAGAATCACAAAAATCACTAGTATGTATCTCAAGGCGTAATAATATTATATACAAGTAACAAGTTATAATATTATGTGGTCATAAACGTCCCATAAATCACTGCGATTTGATAAAGTGATATCTATGGGACTTGGGTGATTACGATGAGATCTATATAGTATTAACAAACAACTCGAGTCCAAACGAATTATTTTTATGAATATAAAGACGAGCCTAATCGGTTTTGAAAAACTTATAATTGGTCATCTATTTTATCATCATGTCTTACCGCACACATACCCTACCTGTGGTCATTGAAATATATTATGTCTTCGGCGACGTATGTCCGTACAATTCATATTAAATTGATTATTACTATAATAATTAATATTATACTGATTAGCTATCGATTAACTATAGAGTTTCGTATTGACAATATAACAAACGCGTGATATTATTGTATACTTGATTTCAACACGAATACTATAATATACATTTACTAAAGAATAAATGTTTGAGAAAATTTAATTTGTGAATTGTTAATTTGTTTCATTAAATATAAATATATTTTCTTTATTTTTTTTATAGCTATGTTAAAATGTTCATAAAAATTCGAGTAGGTATACTCGTATATTTACAAGTTTTTTTTATAGTTTATGAAGTAATATCTAAATGCATTTTATTACTAATGTTAATTGTATTATTAATGTATTCAATAAAAATATGAGGTAGCAGTGTATAAATAAAAAAAATTTTACTCGGAGATGATTTTTCGGCTACTGTAAAAATAAAACTTTAAGACCACCATAAGTTTAACTTACTATACGAATTATCAAGAACTAAACATGCTTTTTCATAGACTGTATTTTGTTGGAAAAATTAAAAACATATTTTAAGGTGCAAGATAGTTTGACTACAGTTATTATTTTTATTTTTATTTTAAGTAGGTATTGGTTTTGTTTCTCACTGCCAATTATATTTTTAATATGATATGATTTTAAGCATTTTAAACTAGATTTAGTGAGCTTGAGTGTATTATTATCGTTATGCTTTTTATTCATCTACTGAAAAGTGTATAGTTACGATAATTTATGATTATGTGTATGTCAAAAAATACATAACTATTTGATAATTATTATTTCTCCTAATTAAAATCTTGAAATAATAGTCGACAGTCGTATTATAGTCGTGTGTACCATGTCTAGCCCTTGTTTTATTGGATATATCGTTTCCGGGCTGAGAATTTCCCATTTTGTGCGTGTAACATACACGGTTTTGGGCGAGGGCCAATGACACCTTTAAATCATTGGGTTTTATTTTTATATTTTATTCCGCCGTTAAATTAGACCAAAATCGATTCGACGGCGTCCGTGGTCCTTATTAACTCGCTGGGTGGAGACGAAGTGGAGGTGGAGAGAACAGCGTGTGGCTCGCGTGTGAGCATATACATTCATTTTGCTTATTTAAAAATAGCGGACATTCCAGGCGGTCCGTGTCGAATTTGGCTTGGAACAATACGATTTCCGAACGACGGCGCGTCTTGTATACTTCCCCTTGTTCTTCGCTCCCCTGACCCCTAACACCCTATCCAAATCTAGATCCTCCGGCGAAAATGACAATGACGGTTCCGGATGACTCTTGTGGCGCTGCTGCTACTTTACCGCTCGGTACTTTTATATTATATATGTATAGAAGATTTTGCGATAATATCACGATAATTTGAGATTTTTTTCCGGCCGCGTGTTTCGAGCCAAGAGAACACCGTAAGGATTAAAGAAGAGTTGGCATTGAAAAATTGTAATATCCTAAAATGCTTTAGAATTACATCTTAAATGTATGAAAAAAAAATTATTTCCTAACTGTGGTTATTTTCAAACTGGTTTTTCATATTCCTGTATCTTCAAAATGATGTCATTTTTCTACAATAATTCTGCAATTGTACAATTATTGATTTAATTTATTTATACGGCATTTATATGTCACCTTTGTAGATCTATGAAACATTATGCAACAATAAGCTATATAAGTTCTCCACAATATAGAGTGCCATTTATTGTGATCTCATTCGAAATACGGAGTCATATTATGTATGATGAAATTGTGATGGGCAGTTTTTCTCTTCACACATACCTAGTCTAAATGAGATAAATTGACTTGTTTTTAATATTATTTCAGTAATTAAGAACAACCATAATTGGATGTGACATGCATAGTTTAATCAAACGTAATATTACAATATAATATATTGTATTATTGTATACGCCGTTTGAAAACCTATAGGTGTAATCCGATTGATAATGAATTAATGATTTAATATACGAGCATTCAGTGTTAACATGTTATCTTGACACAAAGAATCGGTTCTTATTTTTAAAAAAAAAAACTATGGAAATAAGACTTACTGCAGTTATGGGAATTTGATTTCCTTATTGAAGGTGATGAGTTACATTATAATAAATTGGACATAATAAATACCTATAACATATAGTTAAATTATACC
Organism: Aulacorthum solani; assembly: GCA_008528875.1. NCBI lineage: Eukaryota > Metazoa > Arthropoda > Insecta > Hemiptera > Aphididae > Aulacorthum > Aulacorthum solani. The sequence goes on from PVMI01024741.1 coordinate 11,656, forward strand.
TGTGCAAAATGTTTACAATTTTTCTTATTACCAAGCAATAATATTTTTAATTGTAAGATCTATTCGATTATGTTACAAGTCTTTAAATAGATCACATCATACACAGTTCAGTACTTTTACATTTTTGGATTTAATTTCTTTAATATAATTTGTCATAAGTTTTGTACAAATGAATTTGTTGCGTTATCAAACAAATCTCATTTAGGTCTGATTAGCCTAAATGTGTTACGCACATGTGGCATTATGACGGGTGGGGCTTACGTGATTTTGTCAAATTATAATCGTAAAACAGAATCGATTCATATGGACATAAAAAATAAATTAATTTATACATTACTGAATGTTCTCAAATTTCCGTACCTATAATTTGCCAAGTCATGGTTATATATACAAATATGTGTAATATTATATATTATCATGTAAAATATATAAATAATATATACATCAATGACTTGACTATGGGTTTCATGTCTCTGTTGATCAAAGTTTGTTAAAAATTGTTATCGATGAGAACAGATGGAAGTTATAAAAATAAATTAATAATTATCAAACAAAAATTGTGATGGAACAGTCGGTTGAGGTATAATATATGTTACACGTGACAAATGTTAAACTACTGACCAAAAAAAAACCAATTATTATATATATGTATATAAGCAATAATATGTAAATACGGGTTAAAATGATTACCTACACTATTTTATATTTATATTTTAATAATAATACAAAAGAAAAACATGAACTATGTTCATGCAAAGACTGGAACCTATTTATACATGCGCAGTAGTGATTGCAGGTTAAAAGGTAATGCACAATTAAAATTAACTGTCTAAAGGTTATACATATAGTTGATTAAAGCTGAAAGTAAACACAAATTAGCTGATTAGAAATACGTTTATACATAATATAATATAGGTGCAATATGTGCTGTAACTTTTGTTTA